>QJNU01001579.1:129717-258886 GCA_004154915.1 Monosporascus ibericus
AACGGGGTAACCCCCCCTTTTTTTAAAAATTTTTTAACCCCCCCCCCCCCCCTTCAAGCGTGGTGGATAACAAAAGGTGGTTTACGCGTAAGCTGTTACCTTAGAAAGATCAAACCCATTTTTACCTGTACTGTAACTACGCCGCAGGCGTAGCTGTAGCTAATACTTTGTAGCTATAGCTAAAGCTTGGCACCTATGGCCAAGGTCTTTAAAAAGAACTGTAGCTTCGATAAGAGCTAAGTAATGGTACCGGATGCGCCCTTATAAGTATTATATTAGGTAAGTTATTAAAGAATATATGGTTTAATTTAGAAGATGCGTATTTAAAGACCTGTTTGTTCCAATATAACAGCTATAACGGTAAGCCCTACTCGCCGCGGGCCGCGACACGACATACTTAACATCTTTAACGGACTTCCCTAAGAATTTATAAGTAAATTAATAAAGATTTGACGTTAACCCTTAAAACACCTTCGCACCCGCGTTTCCGTAAAGCAACGCAACTTAATAGGGCTTTAATAGACTTATAATGGGCTTAGCTTCCATTTTAAGCTAAACGTTCACTAAAAATTTGTTATAATTAACGTCTTATTACTTTTAAGCAGATACGAAGTTTCATAGGAATTAGTTCTCGGGTTTCGTTAACTTATCTTACCATATGGACGTAAGGGAAGGTTTTCCTTATAGCTTTTTATAAAATAATCGCGGTTTTTATTAATAATTAAATATCATTAACACAAAATAAGATAATTATAATTACGAGCTTCCCATTATAAATACCACCTTTTAAAGCATTTCTATTAATTTCTTACCGTTACCGTAATTAATACCAGTTAACTTTACGCACTTTATCGTAATAAGTAAATAAAGTCCTTAAACGATTTAATATCCGTTTAGTTAATATATTTTATGTACGATCTTAGTTACTATATTTAATTCGAAAGTTGTTATTATTATTAAAGGGGCATTAAAAATCGGATTAGCCGTAACTTAAGCGCTTTTAGCTAAAGGATGGCAGGTATATATTTTTTATCGGAGCTTAGAACTAGCAATCGAAGCGGCAAAAAGATTACCCTTTATATATTTTACATAAACCAACGTTACGTCCTAAAATTCTTTATCAAATACATTCGAAAAGGTTTTCCGTATATCCGGCTAAATCGATTTCGTTTTCGCGAATACTGACGTGGTCGGCAAGGAAAAATTTTTCGGCATCACTAAAAATACTTTTCGTCGGGCCCCTAATATATCAGTTATCGATATCAACCTGGTTGGCGTTATTTAAATTACTTATCTCGCTCGAAAATATTTTTTCCATAGTCCCCATAACGGTAAAAAGGCAGTTTTTATAATAAACGTAAGTTATGCCGGTTTAATAAGTTTCGAAAACTCGTTACTTTAAACTAATACTAAGAGTTTCAAATATCCGACAAAGCACTTTTTAACATATTTTGCCTTTAAAACGGGTATCATCGGTTTTATGCGCTTTATTACGAAGCGAATATTTAAATCCTACGGAATAAAGATATACGCATTATGTCCTAGCCTAGTACGCATATCTTTACTAAAAGACGAACAATAAGCTAATTTCTCTAAGAAGCATTTCGTACCGATAAAGCTTTTAGTTAATGTAATCATTAGCCTAATAAATGACGAACTATTGAAGGATTCTTCTAAACGGGTAATTAACGTAAAGTTAAAATATGATCTCGTAATCAAGGTAAGCCTTAAGGGTTTTTACGTTAAAATAGGAAAAAAATATAGCAATTAATCCATACGATTAACATTAAAAGAATTACTAAATAAGATTGGTAAGGTTTAACTAATATCAAATTATATTGGACCTTATTAATTTCGTATTAAAAATATTCGTATACAAATCCATTATTATGAGAACAATGTTTTCGTTCCGAGGACTTACCTTTATGGCCTAGCGTAAAAGCGCGTTACGGCTAAAAGCTCGGCCAAGAAGGCTTGGCCCTTAAGTGATCTAAATAATCTAGATAATCTGGGACTAGATTATATAGATTATATAGATCCACGATACACTCACTTTAAAAAATAAGGATATATATAAACCGATTTCCTATATAAATAACACCTACTTAATTTTCGCTTCTTAGCTATTAATCTAAACCTACAGCCAAAGGCAGTCGTTCTTTACTATAAAAAGAGTCTTTAAACCTCTTTAACAAATAAACCCTTAATAAATCATCCCTCGCCTTATTATTACCTGCAAATCAAAACCCTATTTCGGATCGGAATTAAACTACTTTTACGGCAATAAAAAAGATCCGGAACACTTAATACGCTATGAAAAAACGACCAGAGCTTTTAAAACTTAACCCGAACCACCGCCCAAAAGACCATACAGACAAAAAGCGCGTAACTACTTACGGAAGATAATAAAAAAGCCTATAATTTTCCGCAAGTTTATCAGGGTTACTAAATTCTACAGTACCATCTGTATACGATAACGCAAGGTAACATTTAATAGCAGCAAAAAAAGAAAAAGAAAAAGGGGCAGGAACAGGGAAGCTATTTACTTATATTACTACTAATACCGTACTTAAGCACGAAAACTAAGGGCCTAACCGGGCCCTATCACTACGGTTTCGGTTCGAAACCTGGAATATTAGCCTAAAGGTTAGGGGTAAAATCACTTTCAATTAACATAACGACACTACCCTCCGATAGGCCGCAAGGAAAACACATTTAAAACCACCTATCAAAGGCGACATGTCCTAGGACGAGATTTGCTAGATGGGTTTCTGTATATAAAGTAAAATTACCTAGCTTAATACGCCTAATATGCCTTAAAGGAGGCTTTGGGATAGCCGCGTTACGGCAGTCCCCCTAGCGTTAAATACTACAACAATAATAACAACCCTATTTCGGATACTGCTTATACCTCCAGGTGGATGTATAACAGGTTCGTTACATCCATACGCCTTAAAACATCCATTCTTTTGTACGTATTTAAGGAATTACCACTTTAAGAGCTTAATATTCTGGGTTCTTTTTAAATAAGTTAGGCTTTTCGCATATTAGGTTTTTAATAAAAGCTGCACATTATTTTGTTTATACCTATTAACGCCCCGCTATAATCCCAATCACCTCCTAACACTTACTGCTTAAATCGGACCACCTTTTTACGCTTTACCCCCCCCCCCCCCTTACGCATCACCATTTCCCATACAAAATCGACGAAATCGCATATTTATAATTAATTAATAAAAATAAAGATAGATTAAACGGAATCTACATTAAATTAAATTTAAAATAACAAAAATAATACTATAAGGGAATAAAAAGGACTAGCTACTCCGTTACATAACCTAAAAGATCAGCAATTTTAACGCCAATTAGCGTTAAAAGTCCTTATCCGTACTTAAGTAGGGAACCCCCGCGGTTATTCCCTTACAAATACTTAGTTATTAAAAAATAATTTAAATAATAACCCTAATAAATTAACGGTTAAATATAAAATATTTTTGCTTAACATTTTTTTTTATAAAATATTAAAAAATTTACTAAGGTATAATATCTTATATATCTTACTAAATAATAAAGCGAAAATCTTTATCTTTTTATAATAAAAACTTTACTTTAATGGTAATATTACGGTATCAGCTGCGTTTTAATCCCTATGGTTTCCGTAGTACTATAAATATTTAAACCCTTATAGGTATTTTTTTGCAGGATAATCTTTTCCACTTTTCTTATATATAGGTATAACTTTTTATTTATAAAGTAAGATAAACGAATGTAAGTAGGCGTTAACCATAAAAGCAAAAGATCAGCAATTCCAAACCCTAATTTGGGTTTAAACTTATTAAGGTTAGGCCCTATTTTTAAGGTTATAACTGCGCTTACGGCGCAATTATGGCTAAGTTTTTCCAAAAACCTAAAGCTTTAAATACCGACTTATAAATAACACGTATATAAACCTACAAAACCTTAAATATAAGGCCTAACATCAAGTTGTGAATTTTTAACCTCGATTTATGCGTTTTTATATAAAAACTTTAAAAACCTTTTATAAAATCTTTTAAATATAATAACAATTAAAATAAATTATAAAACAATGAAAATTATAAGTATAACGTCTCACACGTATGAGCGAGGGACACGTATGAGCGAGGCACTTTTTCAGCCATTCCAACTACCTATCTTTAATCGTCCATTTCTTAATACCAACATTATGAAACGCCTTACAAAAGAAGCGAGAATGAACCTAACCTTTCAGGCTAAAAAAAGAGACCCAAAACTTAGTTACAAAAAACTTAATTTTATTTATGAAGTTCCATATTCTACCTTGTTACACCGTTTTAACGGTAGACGCGCCCGAGCCGATATTATCCCTCCTTTGCAGAAATTAACGCCGACCGAAGAAAAATCGATTGTCGACCGAATCCTCGACTTAGATACGCGAACGTTTCCTATCCGGCTTTAACACGTTGAAGATATGGCTAATATATTGCTAGCTTAACGCGTCGCGGAACGCGTCGGAGTTAACTAAGCGTCGAGCTTTGTTCGACGGCAAAAAAAACTTAAAACGCGTTTAAATCGGAAAATCGATTATTAAAGGGTATTATGTGAAAATCCAGAAGTATTTCGTAAATGGTTTAAGCTTATTCGGGTTACAATCGCAAAATACGGTATTGCAAAAAAGGATATTTACAACTTCGACGAAACGGGCTTTTTAATAAGACTTTTAATAGCATGCGGTATGGTAATTACAAATGCCGAAAGACGTGAAAAACTTAAATAGGCGTAATAAGGTAATCGGGAATGGGTTATAGTTATACAAACTGTTAATTCGTAAGGTTAGGCTGTACCGCCATTTATTATTTTGGCGGGGAAAACCCATCTTGGTTCCTGGTATCGCGATAACCTATTATCATTTAATTAAAAGGTTAGGACCAGTCATAATAGCTGGATAACGAACGAATTAGGTTTAAAATAAATCCAGCATTTCGATAAACATACTTAAACGCGTACGAAAGGAACGAAACGCCTTTTTATCCTCGACGGCCACGAAAGCCACTATTCGATGGAATTCGAAAAATATTGCGCGAATAACGATATTATTACGCTTTGCATGCTTTCCTATTTTTCCTATCGGCTTTAACCTTTTAACGTATTTTGCTTTTCCGTTTTAAAGCGCGCTTATTCGCTTTATATCGAAAGTTTAATGCGACGTTACCATACCTATATTGCGAAAGAAGATTTTCTCGCCGGTTTCTACGACGCGTTTAAAGCTGCTATAACGTCCGATAATATCAAAGCTGGATTTGCAAAAGCTGGGCTTGTTCCATTCGATCCTAATAACGTCCTTTCCGAATTAGAAATTCCTCCAGCTGTACTTACGCCGACCGTCTCCCCGTTTACTTTTTTCGGTTCCATACGTTCCCTTCCCGCGAAGATCCTTCGAAATATCCAAGAAACAAAAAGACGGGGGCGTTATTTGTAGAAAAAGATTAGGAATTATTAGGGAAGCTCGCCGACAAAATTGGTTAAATCGGTTAATTTTTTGACAAAAAGTAACTTAATACTTTTGTACGAAAACGTTCTTCTTAAAGAAGAAACAGCCAAATTGCGCGAAATTAATTATCTTTTTAGCAAACGTCGGAAAATTAAAAACAAACGTTTTTAAGAAGAAGGAATACTTACTATATAAGAAGGATAAGCTCTTTTGGCCGAAAAAGAAAGGGGTGGTGAAAAATTGCAACCAATAGCGGCTGAGGGTAGTCGTCGTAAGAGGGTTGAAACGAAGGAACGGAAATGTGGCGTTTGCGGCAAGCCCGGACATAATGCGCGTACTTGTGAAGAAGCTGTAGATACGTCTAGCGACGAAGAATCCGATTAATTTGAATTGATTTAGTATGTTATGGTTGTGTTATTTGAATTTGTTGTTACGGAACGCCAAAAAGTGCCTCGCTTATACGTGTCCCTCGCTCATACGTGTGGGACGTTATACAGTATTAAAAATAATTTTAATGGTATTTACAACTTTTTAATCGGGCTTGTTATGGTGGAAATATTAAAGAAACAAATTAAATTTCTCGTTTTGTTAATATTTTCCAACCAGAACGCCCTTATAGCTGCGATAACGTAACCACCGCATCCAACATTTTGCCATGGACGTTCCAAGGGTAATTCAGTATGGGAAAAACCCGTAAAGCTATTTTTTGGCCGTACCGGTTGTGGTTGTTACGTTACAGTTAACTTAGCTAGCTTAGGCTTCGCTGGTTCGTTTTCCAAAGTACTGATGTATTACGTTAAAAATTAACCAATTAAATCCCAAATCCCCGTAACGAGCTAGCGAGGCCTAAGTTGGAATTGTGCGGAAAGAGGGTCCGTTTTAGGCGCTCTTATTAATATTATCAACTTTTTTTCGATTTTTTTTTTAAATGTTAAGATTTAAATAAAAAGAAATAATTACGCAATCAAATTAAAGCCGATAGGTACAAAACTTTATATACGCGTCGAATATAAGCTAATATACGTACATGAACTTTTTCAATTTTTTTAGGTGATAATTACAGCTAATATGGCTAGGTTTAAGTTTAGGAAATGGGCGACCGTAACGCCCTTATGGTTGCGACGCAACAACCACCGGTCGCATCATCGTGCACCGGGTTTCCTAAGTATATTTTATATGGGAGAAGCCCGTATATCCAATTTTTCGGCCGTACGGGTTGTGGTTGTTGCGTCGCAGCCGTGAGAAGGTTGGGGTCGATTAAGTCCGGAACGCCCTCCTTACTGCGACGCAACAATTATTGCTTCCAACATTTTATTATGGATTTTCCAAGGTAATTCAGTATGGGAGAAGCCCGTCCAGCAATTTTTTTTTTCGTACGGGTTGTGGTTGTTACGTCGCAGCCATGAGAAAGGTCCGGACTTAATTAACCGGAACGCCCTCATGGTTATAACGCAACAACCATAACCCGTACGAACAAAAAAATAGCTGTACGGGCTTCTCCCATACTGAATTACCCTTGGAAGGCCCATGGCAAAATGTTGCGACCGGTGGTTGTTACGTCGCAGCCATGAGAAAAGTCCGGACTTAATCAACCGGAACGCCCTTATGGCTATAGCGCAACAACCACAACCCGTACGGACAAAAGAATGGCTATACGGGCTTCTCCCATACTGAATAACCCTTGGAAGGTCCATGACGAAATGTTGTACGCGGTAATTGGGTTGTTATAGCCATAAGGGCGTTCCAGATTAAAGGTTTGCCCAGAACGGAGTTTTTAGCCATTTTTTCGGGCGCGTTTTATTAATCGCGTCTTGATTAGAACTAAATGTATATGGGAAGATAAAGATTTTAATTCTGTATCAACTTTTCGTAGTTATAAAATAAGTAACGTTAAATTAAAATTATCTTTAAAGAATTCGAATTAAAGTTTTTGAAGATTTGTATGGGAATGCCCAGAACGGAGCCAAAAAAATTACAACTTGCTCTTAGGCCTTATTTTTAAGGTTTGTATTTTTTGTGGGTTTTATATAGGTTTTTTGTGGATCGGTACTTAAAGCTACTGGTTTTTAAAAAGCCCTAGCCACAGCTGCGCGGCAGGCGCAGCCATAACCTCAAAAATAGGGCCTGATCTTGATAAGGTAACGTTGCAGCCACGAAAGCGTTGCGGTCGCCTATTTCTTAGACTTAAACCTAGCCATATTAACGCAGTTACTGTTTACAAATTTTTTTGGGAAAAAACCTCCTGTATGCATATTAGATTATATTCGACGCGTAGGCGAAATACCAGACCTACCGGAGGTAACTTGGTTGTAGCGTAAATTCTTTTTTTTTAAACTTTTAATTCTTTGTAAGAAATGGAAAGCATTAGGAGGAATTCGACGATTTTGGTAACAACGTATAGATCAAGACCCCTTTCGCCCAGAAATAACTCAGGCCTCGCTAGCTCGTTAGGGGGATACGGCATTTGATTAGTATATCTTTAACGTAATACAGGACTACATTTGGAAACGAGCCAATAAAGAGGCCTGAGCTAGCTAAGTAAAGTTAGGTTAGATTAATTAGGTTAAGACCAGTTAGTTTAGGTCGGTGATAATATCGGCGATAAGGCCAGCTTAGGAGCGAAGGCTTCCAAGATTTTAGGACATTGCCAGGTCTCGTACGCGCCATACAAATTAGCAGGTACCTAAGAGACAAACCCGCGCCCCAGGGCTTTCAGGGTTTCCAGGCTTCAAAAACAAAGTCGACAATAGTATCAACTAGATTAGGTCAGTTAGGTCAGTTAGGTCAGTTAGGTCAGTTAGGTCAGTTAGGTCAGTGAGTGTCAGCTAGCTGGGGGGTGCGTAGCGCACCCCATATACGGAAAGGCCACCTACTGATCGGCCCATACATGTTCCGTGGCTAAGCTACTTAACGCTGTACGCGTACAACAGCATACGTATCTAGCTTAATATAACAACACAACTGATATCCCCTATATCTAACAGTTAGGTCAGTTAAGTTTTATTACGTTAAATAAGCTGGTTTAACGCATATTAATACTTAAAAAGTTTCCAATTTTTTGCTTTATTCATTAAAACCTTGGTTAAATTTATCCTGGCGTGTACCTATTTATAATTTTTAGGTTTTATCGTAATAATCCCTTAACACACCTTATTACAAACGCTTAATTTTCACATATACTTAAAAGTAAAGTAACTATATTTAGCGTATACAGCAGCACATACTACTGTAGATAATAACGATTGGCGTTATACATGGCTGCCCTTCCTGGACTCGTTTGGTAGCCCTCTATAAAAACACAGCCCTTACAGGGCCTGCGGCTGGTTGGCGATCACCTTATTCTAGTACTTAATTATCCTTTATCTTACACCCTGCTGGAATTTTATCATTTAGCGTAATTTCCAAAAATCCGTTATAAAATATATATCAAAAACGTTATAAAAAAAATACCGTATCAACTTAAAATCTTAAGATATTATAAACAGCCTATTGCCTCGTTCTATGGCTCGTTTCAACCCAATGGTACCTAAAATACGTAAAAAAAAGGGAGAATATATAAAAAGGGAAAGGGCTGCACAATCGCAAAGGGCAAATTAAGTATATCACTTCATGATCCACGGCCCTAAATCGGCCCAAAGCTAACATTTTGCCCCTCGCCCACCTTCCCAAACTAACCTTTTAACGACCTTAAAGACCGCATCTAATAGGGGTGCTAAACTATCATTACTCGGCACGTAATAAATAGATTATAAAGTGGTCCCGGGAATAAATAAAAAACCGGTAACTAAAATACTACTCGTTATATTTATGTTCAATATCCAGTTTTTACCTGGTACGCCTTCCTATTATAACCAAGCCCCTTTACCAGCCGCCGCAATATCACCCCCCTTCATAACGATAACCTACGGCAAGCTTAAAATAAAATTACCGTTTACGATAAAGTTATCCTATATACGCTAAAACGTCCTGCGGAAAACCTCGTTTATGCCTATACCCGCCGCATCCGGCATTACGATTATTAAGCTAATATCGTCTTTATAAAGACCTAGGGGAACTAAATACTGGAAATGCCACGCTTTATAACATTCTTTACGGACGTATACATCGGCCATCTAATAAAATAGACATACAAACGTAACTTCTGCATAAAGATTAAAAACAGTTTGCTACCATCCCATAACGAACTAAAAGCATTACGTTAAAAAAGGGGCATCTAACTTATTAAAATCGGCAAGCACATCGTACGCATTCTCAGTAACGGCGTAAATATTGAAAATATTTGTAATGTTTTGCTTAAAAAAAAGCGGGTAATTTTTAAATAGCCAAGATTTAAAAGCAAGCTTGTTGGTAATATCTTGTAAGACGAAAAAAGGACCTTCGTTAAGGTTATTCGAAAACATTATGTAAATACCGTTAAGCTTGCCGCTTGTTAAAAACCTCTCCGACGGCCGTTCTTAAATCAGCATGCCATCCGTTACAGGCACGAATATCCAGTAGCCGTAACGCCCTATCGTGCTTACGTAATTACTGGCGTCCTTCAGCACAGCGGTATCTGCGGATACCAAACATTCGAAGACCGAATTACCGGCGGCGATTTCGTCTATCAAACAACCTGCCCGATTGGCAAAGCGGTAAAATGACTCTAATGGTTAGGCATCATCATACTTCCTAAACGAGTTAGGAGCATCAATATCGACCTGCAGCCTGGACTCGCTAACCAATAACTCACCATTATATAGGAAGGTAAAAGCTTGCTGCGATAATTCTCTTAAACAGAGAGCAGCCGTCTCCCCCCCCGTTTGCCAGCCCTAATAACATAACGGCACCCGCGCCTACGGACTCACCGGAGATCGTCACCTGTTTTAGGTCGCCGCCAAACAAATTAATAAATTCCTAAACCTATTATAATAAAGCGTACATGTCATAAATTCCGGCGTTCGGCACGCCTAATCTTGCCAGTTCGGCAAAAAACAAAAATCCGAATGCGCCCAATCGGTACTAGATCGCCATAACGATATAAAAGTTTCCGTTAGTTTAAATTTATTCCGAAAAATCGTACATTACAACATCTCCAACCCCGTACCCTCCACCATCTATTAAATGTTGTATTAGCTTAATAGGTTACATAGCTACGAATAAAACTTACTTACGAATTTAAACCATTACAGGTAAATTTATTACATGCGCAGGTACGAAAATGTTCAAAAACAAACAGTCCTTATCCTTAATAGCATAAAGTCCTGCTGGCCTTTTTATTTAAAAGTTTGCTATTAATTCCCGCCGGCCGGGAAAGGTAAGGGGCAATACGTACCCTGGAGCTGGGCCGGATTAAGGGCATTGCGAGGCGTTTTCGAATGCTAAAATCACTTAACTTAAGTTGTTAACCGCCGGCTTCCGTGGTCGCTGCCATCTTAGCTCGCCGACTGAAAGTGCCGCATATTTAATCCTTTATAAGTTATTAATAACTGCCATTCCGATTAAAAAGCTTTAAAATCCCTACCCTCGGTAAATATACTGATCGTATGTTAGGTTATAGTATCCTTAATACCGTATATAACCAAAATCTATAATAGGCGCTAATATTACTTACGCCGTTACGCCCGAAAAAAATTGCATTACGAAAGACAAGAAGCACAACGCCATGATCACCAAAAAATGGAAACTTCGTTACCGTTTAAAAAGGTTTCTGCCGAGGTGTTTTCAAAACTCAAGAATCTATAATTTGACGAAAACCGCACTAAATATATAGTTTACTTCTTATCTTAATAACATAACGTTTTACATTATCTGCCCACTCTACCTACCTAAGTTGCTAAGGTTCCAAATAAGAATTGCCGCTAATAAAATCCAACAGTCGGAAAGAGAAAGGCCAGCGAATACGGACATCCCTACATTACTTTAGGATTTCCTAACCAGAAGTAAAAAGATGCATACCTTACTTACTTTAAAATAAGGAAACAAAAATGCTATCTAAAACAAGGATATTAAAATGTTGTTTCCAAGCTAACATAAAATGTGGGAATGGTAATCAAAGCAGCCCGTATTAAGACGGTGCCACTTTAATATACATGGCGCTAAATTGGGCGGTGTCGGTATAAATCGGGACTCCCACTCACACTCCAGCCCCCCAACGCGTTACCATTTTCCCATACAAATCGCCGAAATCCTTACATTTTCAAAAGTCTTTTCTAAATCACATAAAAATGGCAAAATTAAGCGGTTTTAATTTTCATTTAAGGATTTACACTTTGTACATGGTAAGTGTATAAATGAAAATTAACTAAAATTGCTTAGATATTAAATTTATTATTAAATGCTAAAAATTATTATATCGTACATTTTACCGAGAATATTAATAATGAAAAAACTAATGAAATAAAGTGCTTATAATACCAAGGTTTCACTTATTTAAAGTATTATATAAGGCACTTATAAACGGAAAATATATAAAATTATATTTAATAAATGAAAAATTATACCTATATATAAGCAAAGTAAAAAAGATAATCCTGCAAAGAAATACCTATAAAGGTTAAAAAGTCTCAAGGAACTAACAGGGGGGAGACGTAAGGGGGGAGACGTAAGGGGGAGACGTAAGGGGGAAGGCCCTTTGTATTAGGCTTAAGAATATAGATATGGTTTAATGCAAATAAATGCATAGTTAATTTCTTACAGAAACTTGCAAAATTGGTATCACCTTTGTTGTTAGGCAAAGACCATATAAGCTATGTTTGGCCTTCCTTTATGCGCCCTTATCGTATTAGGTATTCTGATAGGTCGTTTTTTTATGCTATTTTCCAGTTTGGAAACCGTTACTAACTTACTAACTTAAAGCTTACTTTGTTAATAGTATTATTTTGCTTTTACTTAAAGATTCCTTTATGGCCACTTATACGGACAGCTCTTATAACGCTATACATCTATATTTTAAGACATTATTTGGCGCTATTAAATAAAAAGACTTAAAAAGGTCTAGATCTGTACGCATAATGTTACGGCACGAGAACAAGAGCGTAACCGCAACATTACCAAAAAGTGGAACGTTATCAGCTCGAGCACTAACCGCCTTGTTCTGCCTTATATACCTACTAGATACCACTTGGTACTGTGATACGTAAGCGTATACGCAATTATAAACGTTATATATCTTTCCTAAAGCCTTCTAAGCTCGTATTAACACCTATGACGTCATACTTAACACTATTGGAATCCTCGGGTCCCAACGAATATAAGTATATCTATAACTTCTAACTAGGTCCTTTGTGCAGCTAGTAACCTAAACATACAGATTACTAAATACTATTCTACCTCCTTACTCCTACTTCCACCTCATTTTTGCTACGACACCTGCTAAGGATTCACTAGTTTTTCTTTAAGCTTACCCTATACATTTTCACATACTAATTTATCTAGAGTAATTTTATCACTCTCTATAAGATAACCTCATCACTCTTTACAGGGTAACCTTATCACTTTCTACAGGGTAACCTCATTACTCCTTACAGAATAACCTCATCTACTATTTATTAACTTCCTAAAAGCGCCCTTTAACAAGCAATAAATAACCTACCATTTAAACGCGCCCGTTTAATGCTGTTATGCACGTCTCAGGTGTAAAACCTTAAATTTTTTAAATCTTTTAGTTATTATATACCCTACGGGAGTTCGGTTTTTACTTTATTATACGTTAACTTTTTCGGCTATATTTAACACTTAAATATGTTAATTATACGTCGGTTTTGGTTTCAAAAATAAACTTTACTTATCTGTAACGCTTTGCTATTAATCTTTTTTGTTAGGTATTTTATCCGAAAGTTATACGAAATCTACAAAACAATAAAGGCTACTAATATAATGATTCCTGGCAAAGAAGCTGCGGCAAATACGACATTTGGTATGAAAAATAAATAATTATTACCCACCCGTAGAATTCGGAAACTGATATCGAATTTAATTTCAAAGGCTATTTATGCTCTCGGTTAGGCCAAGCTGGCGCATTCAAGGGCTGGAAGCTGCCGTGAACCTTACAGGCCTTAAATTTACAATTCCGCCTCAACCGCAAAATCCCGATACGTTTATACATGCATTTCAAGGCATAGATAAGGATAAAGCCGATTATACGCCAGAATATGGTTCCGCTAAGGCGTAAATCGCATATCTGGATCTTCTTAAATTTATCATAGCTTCTAGTTTCGAGATAATTTTCATTATCGAAAACGACCTGGATTGGGATATTAAAATAAAGAGCCAGATGCAACTAATCTCCGATAACGTCCGAAACTATACTGGCGTCCCAGCTACGGATAATACGCCCTTTGGTACAGATTGGGATGTTTTATAGCTTGGATATTACGGTTCCGTAATGGACGAAAGCAGGCCAACCTCACTGGCTTTTCTTAATTATACACGGTACCCAACCGAGCTTTATTCCGGATGGTCGAAAGATTTTTTAAGAGATAGGCTTAGGAAGGCATATCGTAAAATAGCTATGCCAGCATTAACAGTCTGCAATTTTGGATATGGTATTACGAAACGTAGCGCACAGAAAGTGTTAACTCTGGCGGCTGGCGGAGTAAATAAAGCCTTTAATATTACGCTAACTTATTACTGCTTATCGGGGAGATTTTGGTATATCGTCGTTAATCCCTAACTTTTTAGCCAGTACGAGCCCCCCGCTAAGGCGGGCTACGTTAACCCTGTGCATAAAGGAGATAAAAAAAATTAGGCAAATAACGAATCAAATTTCGAAGCCGTAAAAGGGAGCACGGTAAATATCATACAAAGTACGCGCTGCAAAACGCTATTTAATAACGTATGCATACATCCCTCTTTATAAATATAATAGGGGGCCTTTTATAGTATATAAATAAGCCATTTAATTTAGGAAATTTAACGGAAAAATGCATTAAGGCAAAACGGGCAAAATAGGCAGTTATAGGGTTAAATAGTTATCAATTTTCGATATTATAACTTAAATTCTTTAATTATTATGATTTAAAGTATCAAAAAATTACTTCTAAGCCGGTCACCTGTCATTTCCTTACCAAAGAAGTTCCAATACGATAAATATAAAACCTTAACATCTTCCTATGCGTTCCTATTAATTAAAAAGCTTAGGCTGGTTAGTTTACCGTAAGCCGACCTCGAAACGTATATACTTTTTGTTATCGCAACACCGACAGATCAGTACACATATGGCTAAGTAAAAAAAATAGTAGAACATTTTCCTCTTTCGATGCAGAAAATGGACAGAATACCGAATAAAGATGTTACAATATACGGACACTCATAAAGGGAATATCTTCTTTTTTTTAAGAAGGAAGATATCAATGGATAATAAATTCTGGATTTTAGACTTAAAAACTGTTCGGGCATTAATACAATTCGTAATAGCTACCGGACAACTTAACATAACATAACGGGGATAAATTAGCATATTTTTACCATTACACCCGATCCTATATCAACTCATATCAGGAATAATAAACGCGTTTTAGCTACCGAAAATAGGACGTTAAACATTTGGAGAATCGCCTTTAAGCCAGCTTACTAACATCATTACTAACCATGAGAATCCGCAAAGGTGCAGCAGATAAAGGGATAAAAGCTAGAAAGATTTATTTTATACGGGCTTTAAAAAGAATAAGACATAACTTAAGAAATGTATTAGTAAATTAGTTATAATTGCCCTATCGGTTTAGCCGCCGGGCGTAATAAATTATATATATATATATATATAATACCTTTAAAACCGTTTCGAAAATGACGGTTTTTTAATAGATAAATAAAAATAAGATAATTCTATTAACTAGCAAAGTCAATATATAGAACGTCGTTACGTTAATTATTTTTTTAATATTTAAATTAAAGCCATAACAAAAAGTATGATATTAAATTAAGATGTCAACTCGAAGTTACTAAAATTAGCTATAGGCATTTAATTTTATTAACCGGTAACTATTCCCGGCCTTCAGATTCAAATCACATACTTAATCCCAGATGATATTCAGTCGTCCTTTTTGCAGGTTTCAACCTTAAAACTGAGAATTTCTTAAATATGCATAAAATAACGCCAGTACGCTATTAATGTTGTTTTTCTTAGCTCTTTTTAATCGTCCATTATGGAGATCACGCAGCCGTATGCTCTAGCCATTAACGGCACCTTTCTTTTCCTTTTCCTCGCAAATAACCGTAAATACTTAAGACGATTTATACATACTATCCAACTATTCATTTCGAAAATTTGGTATATAAAGGTACTCAGGCGGCATGCGTACATAAGGCCATAAAGCCTGCTTACTATCCTCATGCTAATAATCCTTTTGGTAATTAATGTATATTTGACTTTTTTTAACAGCTTTTTTAAAGCTATACCAACGGAAAAGGCAAGTCGTCGGGCTACCAGACTTTCCTTAATTAATCTAATATTCGTTATCACAAACCCTAGCCATAACTTCCTTACTTCAACCTTTAATATCTCTCTTAAAACTTTTCAAAAAATTCATCGCTCTCTAGCGTTAATATCTCTCTTCCTCATAGCCCTTCATATTCTTACAGCGATTCTCGGGCTCGGCACTTTTCCTTTAACTATATCAAAAAACGTCTAAGCCGTGGTTATAAATTCACGGCATATTAATACGCACCCTTTAATAAGCAGTTTTTAACGCTTATTCTATAATCGGCATCTTGGCTATTTTTATTAATATTGCTTTCTATTCCGTAATTCCGAAAGCTTTCGTACAAAATGTTCGTTCGCACGCATTAGTTATTAGCAGTTTTGCTGGTTATTCCGATCTGGAACCACCTCGCCCTAAAAACAAACATATACTTTTATCTCCTTCTAGGCGTTTTCCCGATAACTCTATTACTTCATACGGGCCTTCTAATCTACAGAAACATCACGACCTATTCCAAAGCGAAGGTTGGTCGGGAAACTATAAAGGCTTATAAAAAAGGACAAAAAGCGGACATAAAGTCCACCGGAAATAAAATAATCATCACCAACATAAAAGATCTCATTCAAAAACGGTTAAACAATAAATATACCGAAGGAGGAACCGATCCGATATGCCTGAATATAAACGTCATTCAATTAAGCCTGGAATTGCCCCGCCCCATACGCGTAAAAAAGGGCCAATACATCGGACTATGCATCCCCGGAATCAGCAAATTCTCTTTCTTACAAATCCACCCATTCATAATAACATCCTGATCGGAAGAAGATACACAACGCCTCGATCTTATTATAAAACCTCGCAACGGTTGGACAAAAAATTTACTCCGATATAATCGATCGTATCTTAATACCCGTTAAACGATATTTACTAAACCTTACGGAATTAGCATCCCGACAGGTAATTACGGGACTATCCTCTTAATAACCAGCGGTTTCGGCATAACGGCAGTACTTCCTTACCTTAAGCAACTTATGCACAGTTACAATACTTACGGAACTCGTACGTGCCGGATCCATTTAATATGGCAACTAAAATCAATCGGTACGTCTTTAAACCCTTCATAAGACTCACTAACTGGCATAAACAGATATATGTTTCATTTTTAAAAGGTTACTTAATGCCGCTTTAAATGATGGACGAGTAAAATAACCTATTTAATATTAATCTATAATAAGTTAACAAATTATAAATCCTACGCGTTTTTATTTTTATTAAATCTGGTATCCTAAATATAAAACCCTTTAATAAACGTGCAACCGCCTTCAGTAATTTCGCAAACTAGAAGTTAATTTTGGAAAACGAAAGGTTAAAAAAGAAAGACGAGGATATATTAATTTTAAGTACGTACCAAGTTTAAGAATTAACATAAAACTGCGAACTAATCCCCATTTAATATCGGGAATACAAAATATTAAGGATCAATTACGTCATATTACGGGAGATTATTTATACGATAAAGTAACATTAATCAAGTTAAATTATCAATAATAAATATAAAATTTATACCGAAATTACGTTAAACAAGGTAAAATTATTTTTCAGTACAAAAACATTACTTTAAAAAGTTAATAAACAGTTGATAAGATTACCCTATAAAAAGTAATAAGGTTACCCTAAAAGAATTTATATTTAAAAATATATAAGGTAGGCTCAAATAGGAACAAGTAAATTCTCAACAGGTATCGTAGCAGAAATGAAATAAAAGCAGGAATAAGGAAGTAAAATAGTATTTAATTATCTATATCTCAGGATAATTAGCTATATAAAAAACCTATTTCGAAGTTATAAGTATATTTATATTCGTTAGGACCCGAGGATTCCAACAGTGTCGGATGTTACGTCATAGCTGTTAATACGAGCTTAAAAGGCTCTAAAAAAGATATATAACGTCTATAATTACGTATACACTTACGCGTATAGATTTAGACCTTCCCAGGTCTTTCCATTTAATAATTATAAGTAATTTATCTTTTCAACTGCTAAAAGGCTACATAATAAGCGCTAGCCGCTTTTAGGATCCGGGCTTATAAAAAAATATAACGCTAATAATTAATTAAATTTATTTATATTAATTTACACCTAATTTTAAAGTAAAATTTGCACCAACTTATATTAATGCTATAAATTAATATAATTTATACATTATAACGACAGGATATCTGAAATATCGAAGCTAAATTTATACTATTTTCTTTATTATCTTTAGGTTAATTCGGTATTACTTTAGCCATATATAACTAAAATAAGCCTAACAGCTACTTAAGCCTTTCGCTAAACCCTTTGGTAATTTTTAAAGGGATTTATATAACGTTATTACCTAAAGTATTTTAAAAAAAGGTTTTTAATATCAGCTTTATATTATAACCTAACAGACTTAACAGACTCCTATACGGTCGAAGATAGTAAAATTAGCGTCCAGCCAAGAAGTTTTGGTTACGTAATAAGGTCAAAAGGCTCGAAGGATTTAAACCTTCGAGCAAATCGAGCTAGGAGACGATTCGACGGATTTAACGAGCTCGAACGCTCAAGCCGGTCGAACGTATCAAACCAAAAATAACATATATCCGCTTAATAATTCTGCAGCTTAAATAATACCAGGTTATAATATAACTTAATTACTCAGATTATTTATTAACAATTTGCTATTACTAAACGTAATTATTATATACCCTTTTACTTAGTTTCCTACGATACTACTACTGTTATAAACCGTACGACTAGGTTTAATAATTTATAACGGGTGTATTAATACCGTTACATTACCAAGGCAAAAGATTGGTAAAATGATCGTAATTATGGTAAGTATTTTTATGCGTATAGCTATATAACGGCTAACCGGATTAACCAATTATTAAACCTAATCGTACGGTTTATATTAATAGCAATATTGTAAAAGGTAAAATAACGGGGCATGTAATAATTACGTTTAATAATCGCAAACTGTTAAAGGTAATATAAGTAATTAAGTTATATTATAAGTTGGTATTACTGTATTTAAATTATAAGAAAGGTAATAAACGTATCTATATACTAATCCCCTTACTTTTCCCCTTACTTCTTCCCGTACTTCTCCCCTTACTCCTCCCCTTATTTCTTATTATATAGCTATGCTTAAAATACGTCGCATTAATGCTAACTTAATTATTAAAATAAAATACCTATTATTATTACGTATTTAATTTAACTATGAACATCCGATTCGTCAATTTCGTTTAAGAAAAGCCGACGCATTAAAAAGATAAGGCGTTAATAAATATATCTCTTTACCGCATCTTTCCTGCTACATTTAATACTGCATAATTGCAATATACCAGTTACAGCTAATATATTTAAAAGGAAACGTAATTATAAAAATCGCCAAGTTATAATATAATTAACTCACATAACTAGGGCGTCGCCATTCGCTAGGAAAAGGTATGGTATTTTGCAAACTAAGTTGTAAACTGCCAGTTAACGGTACGCAACGTTTTGCGACTTAAACCATATAAGAAGACCTTTAGCGTTAAATTTTTCCGCCCACTTCATGGCCATCCGAGCCTGATTATCGAGCTGGAATAACTTAGTACCAAGTCCCAAAAGGACTTTTATTACACCCCTATTATCTTCTCGAATACTAGCCATATATAACGGTAAGCAGTTATAAAAGTATGATTCTTTCAAATTTAGATTTACGCCTTTAGTAACAAATGCTTCTATAATCGAAAACATACCCATTAACGCCGCTAAATAAAGTGGTAATACTATAGGATATCCTTTATCGTCTAGCCATCCATCTAGCATGCTACATAAAAACTTTTCATAATATTGTTCGAATAATAGCTTTGCGACATCCTCGTGGTTTCCCAAAATGGCGAAACCAAGCGCGTCGGTAACGAACGGGCGGTCTCGTTCCGATAAACTATGGGCCTTGCTCGCATTAAGACGGACATAAAGAGCCCTATATTCTGTAAAATGGTTAATAATCTCGTATAAGGGCCGCAGGTCCCAACATGCATATTCAGACGCCGCCCGTATCGTACAGCGGCTTTTTAGCAACAGCTGCATAATCTCGAGCTGACCTTCCCATGCGGCGCGATGAATTGGTACTTTACCATATGTGTCTTTCAGGTCCAGGTACTCTGGCCAGAACCGCGTAGCAGCCTCGATAGCCTTACGAATAGAAAAGGTAGGTCCGTTATTAGCAAGTAGATGCAGGCCTCCCTCTAGATGCTCCAAGCGTAACTACTCGATCCATTCTGGGCTTGACTCTGGCGGAAACCGTCCTTAACCAGGAGCCACTAAATAAACTAGCCGGGGTCTCCCAAATCGCCCCTTAACGGTATCAGGACTAAATAATTCGCAACGATTATCGGATGCCCATTTGCAAAACCGGCTTTTAACGCTTAAAACATTAACAATATAAGCTTCGTTTTTAAGCAGCACCTAAAGGTTGCGGCACGTAAATGCTAATACGAAAATATCCATAGGGTCATCGAGGTATTATATACTTACGTACCAAAAAATATCGTTTGTAAGTTTCATTTTATTTTATGCTTTAATTATTACATAATAAAACAGGATGTTTGGCGTTATAAAGTACCTATATTTCTGTCGTTATCCAGATTCAGCCAAAATATTGCGACACTTTTTCCCTTCAAATTATAATAAAACTAAAAATAAAGAAAATATAAAATAAAAAACGAAAAAAAGCTTAATTATAAGCCAATTTAAAAGAGCTCCGCATATTTCGTTTTCCGCAATTTAAAAACTAGTTATCCTTTTATTTAAGGTATTAACATCCGTCCCCATTACCTAAACCCTAAACTGCTCCCTTTATTTAGGCCGCCAAGTTCTAAAGCCATTTTAACAGTTTTATGCATTCTGCGTATTTCTCGGTAACCGGAATTAAAATCAAGGAGCATCAACTCCCTTACTAGGCTTGCTTTACCTCCGTAGCCTCGTTAGGCTCCCAACACTTTATAGCAAAATTGGTTTGTTAGTTATATTCTGGTTATCAGTTGCTTTTATAACAGGGTTCTAGGCTACGCGTTCAAATGCCAAAATTGATGACACAAAGACGCAATCCAAAAATAGAAAGAACTATATAACACCAGCGTTACTTAAAAGAAATATTAAATTAAATTAACTTTTATCCGTTTTATTCTATTAATTAACCAAACTGTTAATTATACTAAAAAAAATAATATGTTCTTAATTAATTTTCTGGTTTAAAAGAATTATTAGCGCAAAAAGGTGACGAAATTATCCACCAGTTTTTTACCACGCCTACATCATCGTATAACCTTAAAGCCGTAACCGGTTTTACCCCGCGCAAAAACTAAAAAAACGCAAAAAGGAATTCCCCTTATATATATAGGAAAATCCAAAAATTTATTAACATATGCCCAAAATATAACCAATCTATAATTAAATCCCGTATTTAACCACTATACTTCCGCCATTCGGCAATAGCTAAACTTAGTATTTAGCACGTACAATTATTCAGATAATCTCTTACGGATTCAGCCACTGGTTGCCTCGACTGGCGAGGCAAAAATCCCATAGGTGCTCTTTTATTCTCTATAGGGCCCATAATCGTAACCTCTTTAATTGCTGCTTAAGGCGTCTTATTACAAACTACTCTACCTACGCTGGACTCTGAGACGTTATCGAATGTAATAGCTATTCACACTATTTCTGTCGGCTTTAACCATGCTTTCCAACCTGATACAGTAATAGCAAAAAAGGGCGATATCGTTCGTAAGTATCGTACGGCGGACATCTGTCAAAATAGCGAATCGTTAACATACTTCTTTAAAATTCAAATTCTACCTACAAAATCACTTTATAATTAAGGCAAAATTTAAACAGCCTTATATACCATATAATATGATTCACCCTAACGAACCTATCTTTTTTAGCGGACCGGTGGTATAACCAATAACTAAAAACCCGTCTCCAATTTGGAATTTAAAAGTTAATAATACAAAGCCGATATTCTTTTATTAGTACGAATTTTACCGCCTCGCCTCTATGGCGACTTAACTAACAAGTTAAATAATTCGGCACCCGGCTCCTATATTCTGTCGTAAATGATCGGCGTAATTAACCCGGTATACATCATCTTGACGAGGGTTAAGCCTTTCCATTAATTAAATGGCAGAATACGACGTATAATGTAACAGTTTAAAAGGAATTCGTTGCAAATAGGATTATAAAGTTTCAACTTAACCCCGGGGAGGCATTTCCTATTAAGTTAAAGCTACCGAAATTATCGTCTAGCAGAACTTTACCACTTATCATACCTCCCGCTAAATCTCCATTATTAGACCTTGCCGAGTTACCAGGTTTTTCGCTCGAATTAGGCGCAGTAATTAGGCTAACCGTCGGCGGCGCCGCACTTTTAATTTTAAGCGTTGCATTAATATATATTTATAATCATACGCGTATAAAAGAAAATAGTTATTAATAAAGTAGGGCATCGCAGGTATCGCCGGCGCCTACGGTTAAGGCGTATTACGATAATTCTAATTCCTATGGCAATAAGCCGAAAAACCCCATATTAACATTTACATATATTTCTTCTACTTACGATATCCTAAATGCCGTACCTGATAACTTGCGTAATCCCCAGTTATCCAAATTGCAAAATCCGGATGCATTTTATCCGGATTATCCTAATTCGGCGACGCCCGGCCAAGGTTTCGGGGATCCGTAATTAAACCGGTAAACCTTTTGCCGTACACATAGTATAATTAAATCTGATGCAGTAACAGATGGCAGCCAGCTGGGTTAAAAGCCGTATCGGAATTACCAGAAATCGCTAAATTACCCTACGTAACTTAACTAGGAAAGGTGCGCTTTTTAAGGTGTCTTTTATATTAGCTAAACAGGTTTTCCCCTTATTAACTCTTTCATTTTAATAGGTTAATTGCGTATTAGGCTTTATACCATAGGTTCCCCATTTATATCTAGGGCATTTTCTTACGTTTTCACTACCAGCTTACCGCTTCCTTATTAACCTTTATCTTCCTTATTTTTAATTAATTATTTTTTAACTTAGAAAACCAATTTTCTATCGCAATTATATTAATACGTTATTAGCAAGGTTTTAACATATTTCGGCGTAAGCGCAATCTTTTTCGAATAAATATATAAACGCCTTTTTTTTTCCCTTTTTCCTTTTTTTCCCCTTTTTTCCCCTTTTTTCCCTTTTTTTCCCCTTTTTCCCTTTTTTTTCCCCTTTTTTTTCTTTCTTATTTTTTTATTTTTATTTTTATTTTTATTTTTTATTTTTTGCGGTATTTGCTAAATCGAAAACCTTGAAATAATAAATTTAAAGATTTTAAATTACGTTTTGTAATATTAGATTTGGTATATAACGAAAAAATAAATGTTACGATTAGTAATTATATTTTTAATAAGGCCGATATTTTTTTTTATTAAGTAGCTATATAATTAAATTAAGACGTAAAGGTTATAATATACTTATTTAATAATGGAACTGGTATCGATATACCTTTTAAAGGTGCTAGTATGCCGGTTAATCGGTTTAAGTAACTATTATACCCAGTTATACGGCTTATATTAATAGCAATATCGTAAAAAACGAAAAAATAACGTGTACGATAATTACGTCTGGCAATAGCAAATTATTAAATGTAATTTGGGTCACTAAGTTACATTATAAGTTGGTATTAAACTATAAAACTAATAAGCATATATATCTTGTTCTTAGCTTGATACGCTTGGCCGGCTCGAATTATCAAGCTCGTCGAGTCCGTCAAGTTGTCTCCTGGTTCGATTGGCTCGATGGTTTTGGTTTTTCGAACCCTTCGAGTTCGTTACGTAACCTTAGCTTTTAAGCTAGACGCTAACCTCTGCTGTTTCCGGCCGTATGGGAGCCTGCTAAGCTTGTTAAATCATAATAGTACAAATTTAAAGTTTTCTAAATCTTTCTATCAGCTAACAGCGAAATCAAGGGTAGATTGATGCGATTTAAAATTTGGGTACGTTTATTAAGTTCGAAAAAATACAGCGACAAAGTGGCTACATTAAATATTAATCTTTATTACATTTCCGTATTCCTTTATAGCCGTTCCCACGGAAAATGTTGCATCTTTAATTTAGCGAACGGTTGTACATACTTCTTTATAACAACTGCAGGTATCCATAATTAATACGTCAAGGTTAAAATTGGTCGTTAAGGTAGTTATATTTAGCTATAATATTTATTTATGAATTCTTAATAAGATAAAAAATTCTTGCCGTTTATAATTATACTTAGGTAAACTGTTTTATAAAAAGTTAGATTTTAAGTAATACTATAGGTAGGGGCATATAAAACTTTATTACAATTTTACTAACCTTTTCTGCAATTAATTCTACATTTTTACTTAAAGTAAATTATATCTTAATTAATGGTGGCTAACATTTGCAATATTACGTAGCCGTCCTTTTAACCTACGCGATAAAATTATATGGATAGATATATACTTATGCGGCTAACTTAGCTTAGATATTACGGCTTGGTTACTTTTAAGAACTTATATATAACTATACGTATTAGAATGATTACCATAATTGCGATCATTTAACCGACCTCTTGCCTTAGTAACGTAGCGGTTAGTACACCCGTTACGTTAAAGTTATTTATTATAAACAAGGATGTTATAACAAAATGCGGGATATTACCAATTTAATAAAGAACTGGATATATCTTAATATATAATCTAAAGCCGTTAAAATACGTATATAAGTGGAGGAAATGTTAATTAAAGGGGGGTCACTTAACGCGGCGGCGGGGTGGGCGCGAGAGGCCCAATATTTGTGTATTATATACGTAGCTAGACCTTCGCACTCCCATACCTTTCCCACCTATGAGGAATATAGCGAGATCAATCAGAATTATCGGATACAGTAGCTCTAGGTCGGAAGGAATTCGGCCATGTATCGCTCTAATACGTAGAGGACATAGGGGTAGCAGCTAATTTATATAAGGGATAAATTCCCCTAAGTTCTAACGAAAAATAGTTAACGTTTATTATATTAATAACTAATATACGAATAAAGCTATAACGAAAATATTCATATTCGTGGTTTTAAGTTATTTAACAAGAATAATAATATCGTACTTTAAGTTGCGATCCGTATCTTCTTAAAACCTTTTATATAGCTTCGCCTAATCCTAAGTAACCATATTTATACGGGGATAGTTATCATCTTATTCCGCTAAAATAAATATCGCCTTTTTTATTATCTTATCACGACCATTTTAAGCTTATATCTTGCGCTTCTTTTTTGGCGGTTTCTATCCTGGCCGAACTAAGATATTTTTGGTTGCATTTTCGCTTAGGTAACTGTCGTTAGAGCGGGCGTTTTCTTTAACCGAAAAAGCGGCTTTATTGCCACGTTCCCACTTAAGTCGGCGCCGGAGGTTCTAAATTATAGCAGAATTTCGTACAACCTCGTTTCTATAATCTATAAAGTGCAGTTCGTTTAATTGCTTACGAAAAATTTCGGCCTTTAGGTCCTATATCTTTTTGGCATCTATTTTTCTTAAGGTTTAAATAACTCTATGGCGTTTTTTTAGCGTTCGGGTTAAACTGGCTGATTTAACGTTATATTTTTTTTATAAAATCTTATTATCCCGTCTTAACTAATAACATTCAAGTTAGGCAACATTAAGTGCAGCCTGGTATTCCCTTATTATTTTGCGCGTATTTGCTATAATACGGCCGGCGAACCATAGGTTATAATTAATACCTTATAATAAAAACCGGTTTTATTATTAAAAATTAGTTAACATTTTTATAGTATATTCGGCCGTACGAACATATATGCTTTTATATAGCTTGCTGTTGTTCCGCAATTTCGGATGATTCCATTTAATATTTAAACTTAACTTACGTTTATCGGACTTGTTTTTCTTGGACTTAGTTTATGGTTATACCTATTTAATTATCCTAAGTCCGTGATTAAAGGTGGCGATAGCGGAAAATGTAGCATTTAAAGTAAGAACTAAAAATAGCATTTTATTTTTTTAGTAATTAATTTTACTGATTATATTTAACGTAGGTACCGTCCGCTAAAGGGCAAGTACGACTTTTAAAACCTTTATAATATAAAGGTATAAGGGTAAAGATATTTAAATTTAATCGGATCCATTTAGGTAATATTTTACGTTATTAAATTAAATAAACTTTATAACTTTGTTTTATTTACGGCTGGTTTTTTTATTATCTTTACATATTATTATAAAATTTAATTATTCTTTATATATATAATATTTATAATATATTTAATTTATATATTTATTATCTTATAATTATTAATAAAAAAGGGATAATATTAAGTAACGATAAATTAATATATAAGAAACATAATTTGCATAAGTTGCCTAAATAGTATTAATATTAAGATAAATATATCGATTTAAAAATTATTAATATCTCGTATATCACTTTTTTATAAGCCCCCCCCTTACCTTACGTCCTCCTTACGTCCCCCTTACGTCCCCCTTACGTCCCCCCTTACACCCCCTTTTATATTCCGCTTTACGTCCCCTTTAAAATACCTTCTTATGTTACAATTCTTTGTATTAAATCCCTTACTTTATATTATAACATTACAGACTTAACGGAGCTGTTACGGCTGCATTATACCGCTACACCACCAGGGCAAAAAATCGGTGGAATAATCGCAATCGTGGTAATCATCCTGGTGCTTACAGCCGTATACATGTCCTGGAGCTGTACGGTACCTTTAAACCGTAATAGGAGCGTACGGATCTAAGAATCTAAGATTCGTTTAAAGTTATATAACTAACTTAAAAAGTTTTAAAGGCTTTATATTTAAAGTTGCTTTAGTTAAGGAACCGGCTTAAAATGCCTTAAACCGTAAACGGAATACAAATGCTTATCAATTTTTATATAATTTAACTAAACTTACCAACTTTAAATATAATTTTTAAGGCTTTTTATTATCTATCCGTAAAAAACATCGCCTACGGCAACGCCGAATAATAAATAAGAAGGATTTAAATATAAATATAATAATCTTAATTATAAAAAGTCTAATATAAATACCAAATGTTTAATAAATACCTTAATCATTATTTCTAACTAAAATATCCGAATTTAAGTAGGTAAATGTTAAAATGGAATGCCCGCAACCAAGCGATCTAAAAAAGCAAAATTGGAAAAATAAATGCCGCCAAACTCTGGCACGTTACATACGTAAATGGTATTTAATTTAAAAAGGATATAAAATATATTAATACGGCTAGGCCTACGGCTTGGCATCACTTTCAACCCTTCAGAAATTCGGCTAATCACTGGCAAAAATAACCCTTATCGTTAAAGGTGCCTACCTTATATATAACATCTTTTTTTAAAAAGCCTTAGCGATTATTCTATAAAAATATTTTAAGATCTTTATAAAGGTATAAAATTATTATTTAAAGCTATATCTTTTAACGATAAAAGGAACATAATACCATTTATGGGAGATAAAGGTAAGGCCACTATAAGTTTAATATCTTAATTTTATAATATTTTTCTAATTACAAATTAACCAACGCGGCGAAACGCGGAAACCATTTTTAGTTCCCGTTTCGATAATCTTTAAGAACTTAATGCTAAACTCGTAAAAAAATTATCTAATTTCCGAAATCGTCTCTTTTTAAAGGTGGAAACAAAAAAAAAATTAATTACAAAATTATACCTTTTTAATAAAACAAACCATTTATTAAACCAAAAGCTCAGAAAAAGGTGTTAGGAATGTAACTATTTTCGCGATGCTAGTTACAAATATATAAAGGAAATTAAAAAAGTATTCTTACTCGTAAAAAACTTAAATCGCAATATTACCTTTACAGAAAAAGGATATTTTTAACGAGAAAAAAAGATATAAAATATTCCCATAAACGTTCTCGCGGTAATTTATTGAACAAGCGAACATTTTATTCTAGATATAAAGGGAAATACCTTTTTATTAAGCTTTAACCGGTATTAACCGGCAGAAAGGCCCGTAGAATAATTTGATCGAATTTATATAATAAGGATCTTGGCATATAACGTGGCCTCGTTGCCCTGATAGCATGGAAAGTATAACAGCTGGTCTATTTAATTAATTATTAACCTAATCGTATAGTATATTTTAACAGTTATATCGTGGAAATCTAAGAAATAGAGTTGTATATTAGTTCCGTCTAGTATATCAGATACCAAGGATGATCTGGATAACCAAGTTGTATTATAAGGTTATGGACTATATAAGTTATAAAAAAGTTAATAAATCTATATATGCTACTAATAGCTCGAGGGACTCAAGCGGCTTAATTTTTCCCACTACGTACGGAATAAAGTCACTTGTTAAAAAGATCATACGCGAATCACGGAAACAATAATAATTACAAACCAAAGATAAGCTCTTATAAAAATATAAAAGCTGGGGCTTGGAGTATCACATCCGCTACCTTAAGGAACTGGAAGCGTTTACCAGACCAGCATTACATTACTATCTTGCTATAAAAACCGGCCATAAATATTTCGCGTAATATCATCGCAAATTTGGGTATCTAAATACGAACACGAAATGCTCTTACGGAAAGGATAAAAACCTTTAATATTTAATACGTTATAAAAAGGTATAAGCTATTTTTAATTAATAACCCCGTAGGCCTTGTTAATAACCTAGGTTGGAAATAAAGGAAAAACTATACTTAAAGATGTTAATAAGCAGTCCTTAGGATTTTAAAGAATTTCTTAAGGTAATTAACTTTTATAACGTTATTTGCCCCCGATAAAAAGCGGATTAAAAGGGAAAGACGTAGGAAAGGAAAACAGGGTTAAGCATAGGGTTAGCGTTAAAGTTACGGATCTCGTTTTTTAATTATGGGGTTTTCTTTTTATTTATCACACTTAATTTACGCGGTAACGCGTGGCTTTAAGTTTTACGGAACGGAGCATATACGGCCTAAAAGGGCTTCAGCGAGGACGTAATATCCTAGGATTTATAAAGGATGGCAGAAATGAAAGCTGAAAACTATCCTCACTCGGCCGCAAGGAGGTTGCAGCTCGGACCGCCTCGGCGATATATCTTCGGACTTGATTTGCTAGATAGGGGTCTATGTACTATTATATAGAGTAAGTCCTAACCTAGCACGCCATTTATACCCCAAGGGAGGCTCCGGAGCAGCTATAAAGTTAGTTGCTTTTTTAGCATTAAATATTAATAATAATAATAATAATAATAATAAGCGGCTTAATTTCTTTTTTTACCTGTCCCTTTAAGCCCGTTAAGTTTTTTGGCTGGCTTAACTGGTTTAAACGCCAAGCTTTTATTAGTTTACTTAAACCTTTTAAGCCCGTTATGTAACTTCGGATTAATAGTAGGCCCTTAGATCTGCCTGCTTTGACCGTTCTAGAATAAGCCAAGCCTGTTAGGCTATAATAGGGGGATGGAGACTTTGTAGAGTTGTTATTTTAGCGGGCTTTTTGCATTAGATATTAAGAAGGTATATGTAACGAACCTGTTATACATCCACCTGAAAGTATGAACAGTATCCGAAATGGGGTTGTTATTATTGTTGTTATAGTATTTAACGCCGGGGGGAGTGCCGTAACGCGGCTATTCCAAAGCCTCCCTTAGGGCATATTAGGTGTGTTAGGTTAGGTAATTTTACTCTATTTATAGAAACCCATCTAGCAAATCTCGTCCTAGGACATGTTGCCCTCGATAGGCGGTTTTAAATGTATCTCCCTTGCGGCCCATCGGAAGGCAGTATCGTTATGCTGGTTAAAAGTGGTTTTATCCTTAATTTTTAGGCTAATATTTTAGGTTTCGAACCGAAACCGTAATAATAAGGCCCGGTTAGGCCCTTAATTCTCGTACCTAAGTACGGTATTAGTGGTAATATAAGTAAATAATTCCTCTGTTCCTACCCCTTTTTCTTTTTTTCCCCCCTTCCGCTGCCGTTAGATATTACGTTATCGTGTATAGATGGTACTGTAAAATTCGGTAACCTTAATAAACTTACGGAAAATTATAGACTTTTTTATCATCTTCCGTAGGTAATTACGCGCCCTTTGCCCGTATGGTTTTTTAGGCGGTGGTTCCGGCCAAATCCTAAATGCCCTGGTCGTTTTTCCGCAGCGTATTAAATGCTCCGGATCTTTTTCATTACCGTAAGAGCAGTTTAACTTCGTATTGTTGTACTTAAGCTTCCGGTAATACTACGCGAAGTCGCCGTGCCCCGTTCTAACTGCCAGGAAGTAATGTAATTCTGGTTTAGTCATTACTTTTAGTTCTTCCGGGTAACGTATATGGTAATTTAGCTTCCATTCCTTATAACGTTTTAATAATTTCGTTTTGGCATTATCCCACCATATCTTTTTAAGGGCTGCTATTCGTCGCTTAGCTATTAATTTAACCCCGTAGATGGTAGTCGTACAATTTTCGTCCACTTCGTATAGTTTCGAGCCGGCCTTGGCCAATTTATCTGCTAGTTCGTTTCCGGGAACGCCGTAATGCCCCGGGCACCATTAGTCCGAAATGGCGTCTTGATTTGCAGGTAACAATAAGGCGAGGAATAATTTACTAAGGGTTTATTCGTTAAAGAAATTTAAAGATTCTTCTTATAGTAAAAAACGGCTGCCTTTAGTTGTAGGCTTAAATTGATAGTTAAGGAGCGAAACTAAGTAAGTGCTATCTATATAAAAAACTTGGTTTACATATATCGTTCTGGTTTCCTTAAGGTCTTTATAGCCTTTTTATATGGTTTTTTAGGAGTTTCTGGATGGTTTCTGTTAAGGCGATAGAGACCATTTTATAGGGCCGAGGTTTACCCGTTAGGGTCACCCTTTTAAGGTTTCATTTTTAGCCTGGGAGTCCTTCTTGTTTCGTAACAGTATAAACGGTAATGGACCTTTTTATTGCTATCTATCAGCTATTTCCTGCCTTCCACTCTGCGTTACCGTCTCCTTAGACACCCTTTTATCTGTCAAACAGCCTAAGACCACGCAAATTAAGTATCCTCGTTAAAGCTTCATTCGTATATATTAATTTTGATGATGATAACAGCTAACTATCTCTCGTTAGGGCCGAAGGGAATTAATTTCTTATACAAATTAGCTATTACCCTTGTGTCCTTTACCTATTAGCGCGACATACGGACCGATTCCTTCCGACCTACAACCACTATATCCGACATTATCTTCCCACGTTACCTGATATCTGCATAGCTATTAAATCGGGACGGGGGTAACTTGGTCCTAATTAATGCATAATTAAGGAGATTTTCATTATTATGTCCGCAGTTTAAGTGAAAATAAAGGTAATACAAATTATATGGTAAATGTTAAATCTATGCAAAAGCGGTAATAGGTGTATAATCTTTAAGGTTACGCCTAGCAAAAAATGGGCTCTTAAAAATATATAAATAATAATAACTAATTAATCGGCTACTGTTATTTCGAATCAGAGTATTTCCGTCCTACTTAGCTTTCTGAATTACACCTTTTTTGTAACGTAACTTTTAACTTTGAATATCCGCTTTAAAGCGATATACTTAAAAATAAAAAGGATCCCAATTAGCGGTTATATATCATTATATAGCCCTTGTTGAGAGCTATATTTTTGTTACGGCTGCATTATACCGTTATACCACCAGGGCAAAAGATCGGTGGAATAATCGTAATCGTGGCAATTATTATGGTGCTTACAGCCGTATACATGTTGTTACGGCCTCGTCCATCGTAGCAGCTCATATACAGCTGTACGCACCAGAATAATTGCCACAATTGCGATCATTTTACCGATCTTTTACCCTGGTGGCGCAGCGGTATTGGTACACCCGTTACACATGTCCTGGAGCTGTACGGTACCCCCGAACCGTAATAATTTTAATGCCCGTTACACCTTTATAACTGCTGTATTCAACAAAAACAGGTCTTTAAGTAAAACGTTTCCGTTTTAGCTATATATATTCTTTAATAACTTAATTAATAAAGCAGTTATAAAGGTGCATCCGGTATTATTATGTAGCCCTCGACGAGGGCTACATAATGACATATAACTGCACGTTTGCAGCCTTTTTGTTGTTGCAATATATTGCTTTAAAGTCAGATATATCCAAAACTAATTACTTTAAACGACTTCGAAATTGTTTCATAATGACACCGGATGTACCTTTCTAACTGCAATATTAGTATTTATTGAAAAATATATACAGCTAAAACGGAAAAGTTTTACTTAAAGACCTGTTTTTTGTCGAATACAGCAGTTATAAAGGTGTAACCGGTATTAAAATGTAGCTCTCGACGAGGGCTATATAATGATGTATAGCTTCATGTTAACGGCCTTTTGGTTGTTACGATATATCGCTTTGAAAATCGATATATTAAAAGTTAATAGTTATATTGCAAAAAAAAGGTGTGTAATTTAGAAGCGAAGTGGGGCGGGGATATTCTAATTCGAAACGATAGTAAGCTATGTACCCGGCCCTACACCCTGCGCCATTTCGCTATTATTAAAACGAACAAAATATACTTTAATATCTTTCAGCTTACAAATATAAATAAACTTTTATATTATTATTTTAAAATAATTAAAAAGGGATACGAATTACCGCTAAATGGTAATAATATTAAATAAATTAAAAAGAAAAACTATAAATGTAAATGTTAAAAATTAAAACAACCATTACTATTAATATTAAAAAAGATATAAATGTTAATTTATAAGCGGTTATATATTATACCGAATGTTTAATAGCGTATATTAGCCGACATATATTTAATACTTTTATTTCTTTTAATTTTTTTATATTTTTTTTTTTAAAGCTTATAAAAAAAGTAATAATTAAATAATAAAAAACATTTTACGTATTAAACAAGTTAAAGTATAAGTTTTAATTATAATTATATAAAAGCTTGCAAAAGTGTTATTACTTATTATATACTAAAATAAAGTCTGGGCACGGACTATGTGAATATAACGGCTAAAGGGTTTAATCAATTATTAAATCTAGTCGTACGGTTTATGTTAGCAGTAATATCGTAAGAAACTAAGTAATAATACGTTTAATAGTTACGTTTGGTAATAGCAGATTGTTAAAGGTAATCTGGGTAATCAAGTTATATTATAAGCTAATTGTTACGGCCAGTACCTGATATAGCATGATAGCTAGCTTATTAGCGCTATGGACGAAGATTTTAAGCTGAAGAAAAGAAAGAAAGAAAAACAGAACCGCAAAGTGTATGAAGATCTACAAATACCCTTACTCCATATATGGCAGGTGGCTAATTCATATGGCAGCTGTTAGCCCCATGTGACGGTTGCCAGCCTCACGTCTTGATCCTGATAGCTACCGTTACACTGGTGATCTATCTAAGCTATGGTAGTAACGAGCGTATATATCTTCATCTTAGCTTAAGGTGCTTAAGCGGCTTAAAGCCCTTTGTTAGTTAAGTTTCTTCGAGCCCCCTTAAGCCCTCCTTATGGCTTAAGCGGCTTAAGGTCCGTGGATTAATAAGGGCTGTTAAGTTCTTTAAGCTAGTTACGTAACGTTTTAAGCTTAGGTCGGAGTTGAAGTTTCAGAGCTCCGATTGTGTGTGTTGCAGCCAAGACCGTTAAGTTATAATAATGAGCCATTTTTGGCCCCCTTACTTTGTGCCTTTGTCGTACTAGGTACTTTATTACGTAGTTATTTTATTCTTGGATAAATATAGTGCCATTTTCTAGGTTTAAGACGGTTATTAACCTGCTAATTTAAAGCTTGTTTTAATAATTAAGAAGCTGTTATAGTAGGGAAACGATCTGTCGCTTCTGCTGGATAGCTGAATTATAAGGGTGATAGAGCTGGCGTACAAAAACTATCGGTTTCCCTGTTGCCGTTTTTGGCTGCCTTATCTCAGGTTACGTAACGGTATGTATAAATAAATTTATAATATATTGTAACTATTTCCTTAGCTTGAAGTTGTAAGTCGTTATATAAAGTTAGCGGTACCGTAAAGGCTTTTCATATAAGTGGCGATAAAGTAGTTTTTAATTGGAAGTATATAAAACGATACGGTACGGAGCTAATCCGTAAAGTAGGTTTTAAATTAAGGGAGTTAATAACGGTTTTTAAATTTAGAAATGGTACTGTACTGTATTTCAGCTAAAAATAAAGCGCCGACTTATTAAAGTTTATAAATTCGATAATTTATATAATATTAGCTTATAATATAGCTTAGTTATTTAGATTACCTTTAATGATCCGTTATTACCAGACGTAACTATTGCATTTCTTATTGCTTAATTCCTTACGATATTATTGTTAACATGAACCGTACGATTAGGTTTAATAGTTGGTTAAATTAATCAGCCGTTATAAAAAGCAATAGGGAAGTAAAAGGAAAGTAAAAAGGAAGTAAGGGGAAAGCAAAAGGGAAGTAAGGGGGAAGCAAAAAGCAAGTAAGGGGGAAGTAAAAAGGGAAGTAAGGGTATTAAAAACGCCGTATAACTTAGAACTTTCCCTAAGGCGTCCAGTAAAATCGTAATCCTATCGACAATCGATCTTTAAGTTAGGTAATTAGCTTTTATCCTTTACTTAACGTATATTAAGATAATAATCAAATTTAACGTAGGTAATAAGAATTTGCAAAATTTAAACGAAAAAGCGGGTTATGTTACGATAACGTTTTTTAAATATTGGTTTATAAATATTTTATTACATTTTGCCTTTAATAATAAAACTAAATAAAAAGTAATTAAAATTATGTATTATAAAGGAAAAAGGTTAAAAGGTGCTTTAATTACGTATTATTTATATTAAATATATAATTTATATGTATTATATATTAATAGTATTTAAAATGTTTTATAAATATAAAAAAAAATTATTCTTTGTTTTATTAATATTTATATTTATTGTATTTATTAATAAATTTACCTTTTCGAATAAAGCTTTAATTTAAAACGTAATTATACGTAACCTCTTTAAAAATATAGAAATTATTTTTTACGTGTTGGAATTTGTTATTTTGACGGTAGTAATTTTATAATTTATTAAGCCTCGATCCTCTAAGGTTATTTAAGCGGGAAATAAACGGATTATTAAGTACCTTAAGTCTCTTAAGAGTTACCACGAAATTACTTCAGTACTTTATAAGCTGGTCGAAAAAGACGGAGTAGGAGATTGGCCATTACGGGCAAACCATGATTTATGGCCCGCAGCTCTCCGTCCTTATAAAGAGATCTACCTTAAGCTAGCTCCTTTTTTACCTACTAAAAAGCTTTCTTTAGATGATAATATTAACAACGAATGATGCGGTATTTATAAATCATTAATGCGGAAACTTTTAACCGAACGTATTAATACCGAAAAGGTAAAGGAAATACTGGTTGATATAAAAGCAGGTAATTAAAACAAATTTTTACGGGATGCTTATAATGGATTTTATTATTACATAATTGTTTATTATTATATATATAAGTATATCTTACAATTATAAGATCAGAATAGTTTGATAATAAAGTAAACAAAGATAGGCGATAATTTCCGTTATAAAGGTCGCTTAATTAAAAAAGGTTATGGATTTTCTTTCGGAACTTGATATACCGTAGCGTTACTTATAAAGGAATTTCGGTATAACTGCCGATAACGGGAATATTATAGTAAATATTTTGCATAACTTTAACGAAAAAGGCGAAAAAGTTTATAAAATTAACGTCGGTATATCGGATTTAATTATATTTTCGGAAGAAATTTTTTCCTGAATATTTTTTAATATCGAAATATTGGTAAGTATATACCTTTATAATTACATATAAACGTATATTTTATAGGCTTATGTTCCCCTATACTTTCTACTTTAATTATTAATACCATTTAGGTTTTCCCGATATATTACGAAATGGTTTAGTTGGTTCTGGCTTTCGAGGTTAACGATAAGACCGCGTATCTGGCATACCTGCGAAATGTGACCTGGCGATTTCGCAACTTTTTTTTAATATTTTATAATAACATAAAAAAACGCCGCATAGCGTATTCGGTATGGCTTAGCCGCGTCCAGGGCTTCTAAGGCTAGGGCGTTAGGAGAATTATCGACGGGGAGTTCGTAAAGTACGACGATTTTTCTGGGAACCAAGTTCTTTATTTTCAGGCTTTGGATGCATTTTTGGGATTAAACCGTTACCTATTTAACGAAAATGTGAAACGTTATATTCCCGCTAATTAGAAAGAATTATGCCAAACATTTAAGCGATATTCGTTCCGCAGCAAATTGGACGATAAAGGTAACCAGAAGATTAGAGATGAATTAACGAAGGTCGTAAATCATTTAAAGGTAGGACTGCTTATAGGTTTTATTTAACGTATTTACTAATATTTTCCTAGGTATTCCGGTCGGCTTATTGCGCTTGTATAATGTCCTACTTAAAACAGCCTGCTTCGGAACGACTTATTATAACAGCGGGAAATTCTGTATTAAAGGGCCCAGATATTAAGGGCATTAAAGACGCGTTAAAATTCCTAAACAACATGTTATTAAACCGGCTAAAAGAAATAGTTTAACCAAGTGGAAAAACGATAGGCATAATAGATATTCTTGCTAGCAAAACTAAACAAACGAAATATATTTCACGTAGAAATAAAGCAGTTTTGTTATATAAGGACAAAATGTTACGAAGCTATAATTTATTACTCTTTAAAATCATATAAAGGTTATATAATAATGCTAGATAACTTGACGATTAAAGCATTATAGTAATGTAAGTTAATATTGATAATAACGATTAAACCATAAGCCGCTATTAATCTCATTTTAGTTTTTAATAAAGGAAGTAAAAACCGTTCGAATCCGGGCTGGTGGCGGGATATCGCCGAAAGTTTACCGGGCTGCTAATTAGCCTTACGGCGTTGATTGGTTTCAGCCTGTATTATAGGAATTAGACCCGAAGTTAATATCGCAATGTGAGTATATAAAATAGATACATTAAGTTTATTTTTAAAGGTTAATAAAAAATCGCGTAAGTTTTAGTATTATTACGAAATAATTAAAAAATCGTTATGTATTTTCCAAAAGGCATTATTTATGCGCGTCCTTAACAAATTTACTTTCCGATCGTTTCCTTTAACGCTCCGACCCGATAATTTTTTGTACCCCCGGTATCCCCTTCGTGGTGGTATTATTCCTATCAGACCTAGGTGAAGGTCTAGATTCGTTAGCTAAGCTGTAGCTTACCTAGCTTTGCTACTAGTAGAAGAGGCTGCTGGATGTCTCCGGTATCGCTTCTCTCAGTTACGACTATTTTATGTGTAAGGAGGTTCTGCTACCCTCCTTTTCCAAACAGGACCTCTTAAAGGTTAACCAGATAATTCCTTTATCCTTAGCTAAATATATGCTTCAATATATAATGTCAAGGTTTTATATCCTTATTATCATACGATTTTCTTATAATAATTAATTACTTTCTTATTAAGCCCCTATAATACTAAAATACCAAATCGATATTAAAAATTAAATATTTTGCCGTAAAGTCTACGAATGGTATAATTAAAAAAAGACTAAACCGTAATAGATCGTAAATTATAAATTTATTTAATAATTTATTATTATTAGATAAATGGTTGTTGTCGGAAATGTGGTATGGCGAAAGATTTGATTAAATGGAGATTTTTCCAGCCACATCTAATTTATGTGGACATATTAAAACACCTATTACTTAACCATGGAATTGGTTAAAACAAAAACGTAACAATAATAAGAATAGATATTTCACCTCTATACTGAATTTACGTTTATATCTTATAGCGGTAAGCTTTAAATTAGAAGGTTAATAACGGTATCTAAAATTAAAAAATGTCCCTATATTTCATTCAAAAATAAAGTACTAACTTACTAAAGTACCTAGTATAACAAAGGCGCAATATAAAAGGGCTAAAAATAATTAGCTTACATAGTCTACGCCTGGACTTTACTTTAGTTTAAGGGGGGTAACACCGGAAGCTTTTATATAAGATCATAAATATCGGTTTAATTTTATAAACAAAAAAAGATTATACGTGCTAAATTACTTATTAAATAATCTGAATATATACGCTTATAAGTATAGTAATAATAACGCAAATAAGCTTCTATATACAAAGCTTTTTAACGTTACCATATATAACTTAAATCCAGGAAGGTAAAATATTAATAATTAACTTTAAAACGTAAAACGCTATAACTTAAATAATAAAAGGCGTACAAAATATTAATCCCGTAATGAGAAAGGTTACAACCTTTAGGATGTTAGATCCGATACGAATGCAATCAAATATAGCTAATATAATAAGGGTTATTATAACAGATATCAAGACTAATTTAATAATTTAAAGGTTTTAAACGGTTATAAGCGTTACCTTACTTAGAATGCTATCAAGTTGTTAAATAGGAGCAAAACCACCAAGATCATCTCCGATCTCTGATAATATAATATCAGAGATGTTAACGGGTAAGTCGTAATACGAAATGTTATTAACCATGTTGATACAAATTTGGTTCGTACCGAATATAAAATTTTTTGGAAGTAATATTTTAAAGGCCGCCGGGATTACTGTTGCTACCGACTTAGCTGTATTTTAAACCTCGTTTATTACCGCCGGAATGCCAGTCTCAATACTCTCAGCCGCCGTATTTGCAGCCTTCTTGATTTGGTTAATTATATAAGGAGCTGCCGTTTCGATGGTTTCTGCAACGTCTCCGACTCCGTTCCCAATTGCCTCCAAAATATCACGCTTATTAACAATGGGTTGTAAATCGATGACGTTATCCAGAAAAGATGTGAAATTAACCTAGAATAAAAACGGTTTAATTAACTTCCTATAAGAACGGGTAAATGGTACTTATTTTTACTGTAACAATACCTGCTTTTTAGTTGCTTTCTTTGCTTAAAGTGACTATTGCTATTATAATAGTACTTACGAAGGCAATAAGTAATACACCGAAAGTGCCTCTTTTTAACCATTTGCCTTTATACGTTATAAGATATATAAATTAATATAAAATAACGTATTTACCTTTTAATTAAGACGTTGTTTTATATATATATAAAGATTAATTTTTAAGGAACTTTAGGTTTTAAATTTCGTTAATTTTATGCCTATAAATAAAAAAGTATATACGTTTAATTTAATTAATAAATAAGTGGCCAAAATAGATATCATAAGTTAAAAAAGACCATTTACGATAAAAATAAAAGCGTTAAAATTTGGCTTCCGAAGTAAGTAAACGGTTAAAACCGAATATTAAATGCGCGGAAGGTTATAAAAACTTCCGAAATCGATCTTATCCCTGCTATATTATATGAAACAATATCTGAACATAGACGATGTAAGCTATTATTGGTTGTCTTCCTTTTAAACTTGCCGTATTAGGTATTTGTTACGGTTCGGGGGTACCGTGACAGCTTTAGTATATATGTAGCTGTAAGTACCAAAATGATTGTGTTACGAAATAGGAAAGATTCCCAGGCCAGAATTAAGACCCTAGGAGGGTGACCTTAACGGGTAAACCTCGGCCCTATAAAGCTGATTTCTGTCGCGTTGACAGAAACCATCCAGAAACTCCTAAAGAACCATACAGAAAGGCTTTAAAAACCTTAAGAAGATGAGAAGGATATATATAAACCAAGTTTCCTATATAGATGGCATTTACTTAGTTTCGCTCTTTAGCTATCAATCTAAGCTCTTAACTAAAGGTAATTATACCGTTTTCTAATTAAAAAAAAAATCTTTAAATCTCTTTAACGAACAAACCCCTAATAAATTATTCCTCGCCTTATTATTACCTGCAAATCAAGACCCCATTTCGGATACTGCTTATACTTCCAGGTGGATATATGATAGGTTCGTTACAAATTACCACAATTGCGATCATTATATTACGGTTGCACCATACCGCTATACCACCAGGGTAAAAGATCGGTAAAATGATCGCAATTATAGCAATCATTCTAATGCTTACAGCTGCATATATACTAAAGCTGTTACGGTACCCCCGAACCGTAACAGTACTTTAACAAATCGTAACTTGGATAAAATATAATACTATTCCAAGTTTATAACTTACGTCGTTAATTAACACCGTATAATATCAAGTTACTTTCATATAATAAAAACGGGCAATAATAAATACTTTAAGTTAATCGTATAAAACATTTTCAATTAATTTACAAATCGTAACACAATTATATAAATCAATAAAAACACAGCTCTTTAACAACTAATGTTATAACCTAACACCTTTTAATCTTCACAAACGATCGGAAATAAGAATTCTTTAATCAGATTACGTGCGATCACGTGAAATAGCCTAACAAGATCACTGAGATCGCTGGCGAATCTAATGGTCCAGGACCTCCCCCTTAGAACTATTAAGTATATAAAGACATTTATTACCTTTCCTATAGCCTAGATAACGCCAGCTTATAATACAACTTAATTACCTAGATTACCTTTAACAATCTGCTATTACCAGACGTAATTATCGCATACCTTATTACTTAATTTCCCACGACATTACTGCCAACATAAACAATACGACTAAGTTTAATAATTAGTTAAACCCCTTAGCCGTAACAAAACCCCAATTATAGTTTGTAATTGCTAATCTTTTAATCTTATAATTAACTTCGTACCCTCGTTTCTCTTATAGGTAATACAGTTAATCTACTGCATAATAAACTAATTATAAAGTTATTATTATTTTAAAAAGGTTTTTGATAAATTTAACTAAATTATCCTAACCGTATATTTTTACGATTTTTACCTTTATTAATATTACAATTTAATAACTGTAATTTTAACGATATTTATAGGAAACCGCCAACCGGTTATAGGAGGCGTATACCGGTGCAGGTCCGATTTAATGTTTATTTTTAATAAGTATCGGTGGCTAATTCCTTATACCTAAAAAATCCGATTTATATTTATTCCACTTAAAAAATAAATTATATTTCGATTTTCCCTTTAATATTTCCATTAACGTTATAAATATTATATAACCTTACCTTTCCCATATTAATTAATTATTTTTTTACCTTTTAACGACTTAGTTACTATATGTTAATTATTACCTACTATCGTATTCTTTCAGCGGGTTATTGCTCATACCTGAACCGAACAACTCTTTTTAATCAACGCTAACACTAGCACTTTCTTCGGATTTAACGGCTATCCTTGCGGCTATGTCCCACGCTCTTCTCAAAACTTTAATAATATCATAATAACATACGAACTACCGCCGCCTGGTTCAAAAAGAGATAGAATAAGTACCTCTAACTTACTTTGTTTACCAAGCCAGAAAATAGCAAATTAAACAAACAATTACCTTTGCCTTTCTGCTTTACCCGGTGCATATATAATAATAAAGTTCCTGGAAAATGGGCATATTACGTTGCCAAAGCCCGGAAAACCGCCGGGCGCTGGAACAGTATACATATTTAGTACGAGCCAGCCGTCTGTCGACGAGTTATTAACCGAAGTCCTGCAGTGGACGCCGGATAGTACTGGAAATAATAAGCGTAAAAAACTTTTAACGACTTAAAAACTTGATAACAATAAATGCTATCAACTTAATAGCGGTAATATTTCCGTTACCCGCCAGGAAAAATTTCCCAATTCTTCTCCGAATTAACCGGGAATCGTAAATAAACAGTAATATAAAACAAATATTATAATTCCTAAGAACTTATTAATAAGCTCGTCGTTTATATTATATTAAGTATAACAATGGCTTACAATTCCTAAAACTACCGAAAACTTTAAAGGCAAAAATTAATATTATATAACATGTTCTAATCTTGATATTGTTGAAATGCTGCCGATTAAACTATTAAACCTATTACAATAACAAGATCCCTAAATTTCCGCCGTTCCTAACTTTCGGTTTTAAGTAACGTTTAAATCCAGGCTTTAAAAGGTGAAACCTGTACGTTTTATAAATTATAACCCCGTTAAATAAAGTTGCGTTTTTGTAACTATTATACTTTTAATTAACCAAGTTACTTATTTCGTCGAACGTATTTTATTATGTAGAAAATTAATGGGAAAAAAATAAGGTTTCGTATATTTTATTTTTATTAGATATTTTTACCGCCTGTCTTTATATTAAATGCCTGGCTATGACGGTTTATAGGTTTAACCTAGTAATAAACCTGATTACGTTATTTATAATCAGAAATAGTCGATAATTTAAGAACATTTAAATAATTAAATTATATCAAAAGTTGATTATTATATAACTAAACCAATTATTAGCTTAATTAAGCCATAAACCCCTTGTCGAGTCGTATCAGCGACTGTTGCTATATGCGCTCTTATCAGGATTTAATAAGGATCCTGTTCATCCCCGTTCGGCTATAGAGTAGCTGTGTTCTCACACTGGTATTATCTAAATTATGGAATTAATAAGGGTATATATCTTGTTCTTAGTTTGACTAGCTTAATTAGCTCGATTATACTTTATTTATCGAATCTTTTCAAATTGTTAAACCCAGTTAAAGGTGATCAAACAGCTGGGCCTTAGCTTAGTTTAATTAGCTTCTAAAGGGAGCTTACTTTATACGTTCTGATATAGTTTTCTCTCACCCGTAACTGTTTTTCTGTATATTTAAGGAGGTATTTCTACCTTTAGTTGCTAGAAAGGATCTTTTAAAGGTTAACCTGATAATAGCTTCTTCTTTAGCCATATATGCTTCAGTATATAATGTCAGGGTCTCATACGAATTTAGCAAGCCCTTTACCTGGCTCGAATAATTTAACGTACTACAGAAAGCAAGCTTTAATAACTGCCATCGAGCTTATTAAGCCGGTTACGTAACTTCTTAGCAAATAGTCGGGGTTCCCAAAGACCTCCCGACCGTTGCTATACGTACCAAGCTGGCTGGGCCATAGCACTACCTTTTATAACTTCTTTTAAATACGAGCAAGCTGTGTGAGATAAGCGAGGGTACGACGTTAACCATAAGACCAAAAGATCAGCAATTCCAAACCCCAATTAGGGTTTGGACATCCAAATCCACCTTATAAAAGCGCATGTAATAAGAGTCCATTACGTTACAGCTGCCGCTTATTGCTAATCTTTCGTTATATATATTTAAAGGAATTTACCGAACCTAAATAATTAAAGCCTATTAATCTTAATTTATTAAATAGGTTTTTACGTCTATTACGTTTATCGTTAGGGAAAAATATATTATAGTTATAGAAATATTTTTGTCAGATATAGGGGATATTAGTCGCGTTATTATATTAGCTTAATTGCAGGTGCTATCGCATTCGTACGACTTTAAGTAGCTTAGTTACGGACCATATATATGCCGATCAGTAGGTGACCTTTCCATATATAAAGTACGCTACGCACCTCCCACGACAATTTTCGGAATAACCTGTTATAACCCAATTAACTTAGCTTACTTAAAGACGGTCGGGCTACGACATAAGTACCTTATATCCAAACATCAGGTACAGTTACGTAATGGATAAACAGGATACATAACCGAGCCATTAAAACCATAAACCGACACCGCCCTGCCTACCAATATATAAATGTACTTATTACCGCTTTTATAATTTAGATAACGCTTATATATAATATAACTTAAATACCGAGATTACCTTTAATGATCCGGTATTACTCGCCGTAATTAATAATATTCCTTATTACTTAATTATTTACGATATTATTATTATAATAAACCGTACAATTAGGTTTAATATTTGGTTAAACGGATTTGCTATTACATAATAATACCCTTTTATTAAATCCTCCGTTATTCCTTTATTTATTAAAGACGCCTTTTATTATAAATCTTTTAACCCTTTTGTAACTTTTCTTATTTATTAAATAAAATAGTGCCGCGATTGCCATTACGTTTTTTTTGCTTTTTCTTTAACTAACGTATACTTAAGTTACGATCGAGCCCCTATCTGCTGATGTACAACTTTCTGCCGTTATTTTTAAAAATGGACCAAGCCGCTTATAACCGGTACTTAGGTATAAAACCCAAGGTTAGAAAAATAGTATAAAATTAAAAATTTTTATTTACAAAGTTATAAGAAATTATAAGATATTTAAATTTATATAATAAATTATAGGTTATACCGAATGCATTATTTTCTTAAAATTGTAACAATATTCTTAAATTTATCTTATGCAATTTAGATATAAAGAAAGATATTTATAAGTAAGTTTAAACGTTACAAATTCTCAAAAGCCTTCTCCGCTTAATAGTGCCGTACCCATCCTTGCAAGTCCGCCTTTTTCTTGTTTTGTGATCTGGAGATCCGAAAATTAAGTTCAAGCCCTATACTTTAATAAAAGTATTAATTAAAAACGGGAAGCCGTTAATCGGATATTTCTTATACCCTTTTTCTTTAAGCAAAATGGAGATTTCTCCATAAGTTTGAAAACGAACCCTTTTTTCTAAGTTTTTTTCTTTATTCCAAAATAATAAATTCGTTATATTACCAGGTATCTTAACGCTATTTACTAAGAATTTAGCAGATGATCGGAATAGTCTGCTAGTAAGGGCGGAAAAAGCCGGGTCGCCCTTTTTTCGAAAATAAAGAATCCGTCCTGCTCCGGAAAGTTTCCCATTTTTCCAATCAGGCATCGCTTCTAATTCGAAGTAAAATAACGAGGTTACAAAACGCCTCGAAATTTCCTCAATAGCGTCAGACAGGCATTTATCAGCTTTTACCATTTCCTTTAGTTTTGGTATCGCCTTAACATCGTTAAGCTTCGGCTCAGGGCCATCGAAAGTAACATCAAGTCGGAAATATCGATCCGTGGCCAAGGATTTCCGTATAAATGCATAAAAGCCTTCCCAGGTTTTACGTCCTGTAATCAGCAACATATAGCCCTTAAAGAGTCGTATTACCGAATTATTCCTTAAAAACCCAGTAAGATGTCCTTGTTAAGGACCATCCGAGATTCCAGTTAATCCAATTTTAAGGCTGATTAAAAACTGCGGTGTAGTTATTCCGGAATATAGCGCATAAAACTCCGATAGGGCGATAAGAAGCGGATTGTTCTCTATTACGCCAGCATCCTGAAACGTACTAATTCCGTCGATATATTTGGGCTTAAAGTACCTGAAGAAATCAGCCGTAGGTATGGCTTAAAGGGTGGGAATCTTACACCGGTACTGTTATGCAACTTCTTATTCTATAGTAAATCATTAATAAAGATTTTACGTAAAGGTATATAACGACTTACATTTCCCATACATTTGCATCATTGGATGCTTGGTGGATACGATAGCCTATTACGTTAAAACGGCGAAATATATATAAAACGGTTGCTACCTACCGATTCTAGCTTTTCCGTCCCCTACGCCGTTATAATTTATAAATACATGGATAAAAGGGTCGGAGATCGTCGTTACCGGTAAACCAATCTTTACCCCGATCGACGTGGCGTAAAAAGGCTCCAGCATTTTTGTATCGCTTCCATAAATCTCTTTAAGTACCTGTTCGAAGCGTTTTGCGCTATAAATAGCATTATTTACCAGAACGAAAAACGCCATTTTTAAATATGTAATAAGTGGTATCTTATACAAGATACCACCTTAAAATGCGATATTTACCTACGCTTCGAAAGCCTTTATGTATTCCGCTGGCGACATACCTTTTAAGAACATTGCCGGTATAATTAAGCCACTTTTATTATTAATTAAATTAACTTTTTCAGAATAATATCGTAAACTTATCCGTATTAATGTTAATAATTAACTTAAAATACTTCTAGATACGAATCGGAAGGCTAATAACCTTTTCTATATCTTTTAATATCGTACTTGGTATAGTCCCCCGGATGCCTCCACCGTCGATGCATAACATACCAACCCCTGCGGTTGGAGGATTTAAACCTATTATAATTTGCGATAGTGCTTAGCATAAAAAGCATTTATTAATCGTATATCGCCATAAGTTATTATCGGTACTTTTATAAAAAATCTTAACGCAATTTTCGCAAACGTTATGTTTATATTCGATCTTATATTATGGTACTTTTCGAAAGTATACCAAGTATGTAATATTGGTTCTTAATATCGCTTAATAAGATTTAAACTTTCGTAATATATTTAAATACGTTTCGATTACGCTTTTTTTCGATGTAAGTTTTTTATTACAAAACGAAATTATATTTTTTAGGATTAAACTAACGAATAAAGTTAATAATAAACACCCATTTTTTTAATCGATAATAAGGGTAAGTTATGTTATATTTATACAAGTTTCTTTATACAACGTTTAGAAAACCGCTTTAAAGTTAAAAGCTTAATCGTTTATTAATATTTAAGCATATTAAATTAACTTGCTAACTTATTATACATACCCGGTAAATAATAATTTAATAAAAGGCTAGATACGATTGTTGGTACGGCAAAATTTAAAAAATCACCGGTACTTTTTTATCATATTTACGAACGTACTTAGGTGCTTTATTAGGTCTACGGTGACAGGGTTTAGCAACCGTAATGCTTTAATAAAGTCGAATTTCTTAGCTGTTATAAGCTTTTTAAACGTAATATCGGTAAATGCCGTATAATGATTAACAGCAAAAAAAAAAGCAGCATCCGCCCTTTTATAACGGATCTTACGAAAGATTTATAACAACCTCCGTCGTACTTTAAAGGCGCCTTATAATAAGGTAATCTCGTTCTTAATCCTTTTAATATAGGTTGGGCCGGAAAAAAATACAAAGAAACATTTGTTAAACATACTTATAAAACGATCTAGAAACTTTTTAAACGTTTACGTCTGCTTAAGCCCTTCGTTTGCGAAAATAATTACTACTTCTGGCAGAATATACCGTACAGTAAATGTTTTCAGTATTTCGATCCAGCTTATCAGATATTAAATTATGGCATCGAAATTAAAAGTATTGTAATATACAAAGCAAAATACGTTTATAAATGAATAAAGAAGCCGTGAATAAATATGGGTTTCCGTGGTAGCCGCCGGATCGGTAAAAGTGTATTAACTTACAGTCGAACAACATTTGTACTTTCGATATGGTGCCCGTGTCCCTCTCGATTAAAACGGAAATGCACTAATTACGAGGAGCGGGAAAGTATCGGAAGCTATACTAGGATTTAAGCAAAGGTAAACGTTTCCAGGGCTGGCGGAGGTGTATAGCTGGTGGGCAGTTAAAATCCTGCTATTTAAAGATTTTATAAATAATATTAAAAAGGGGTATTAAAAGGATGAGTCTGGTAAGGAATTTATTAAAAGGCGTATTCTTAAAGTTAGTCGCACTGTAATAAATAATTCCTTATTCGTAATATATATCCATTCTATATATCGGCACGCTATTTTAAATTGCGAAATTATTATAAAACGTTTAGTTCCTATATCAATGTTTTATAATAATAATCTATTCGCCGTATAGCTAAATATGTAATTTTATATACGGCATCTTTTAACACCTTTTCTTTTCCGCAAATGGCTTAAGACGGACCCTGATCGAAAGTTGCCTTTTCCGCTTACCTACTTTAATTTCCTTTACCCCATTAAAACGGATTTAGATGTTCTTATTTTAGCTAACACTTATTATACTTAATTATAAAATAAAATTTAAAATGTAATATTTAATATAAGAATTTAACGATACGTTAAATTAAAGAAAAATATATATTACTAATAAAGGAAAATAATGCAATAATTACGTAAGTTTGTATATATTACATCAGGTAACGTAAAGGGTAAATAAAAGGATATTTGTATTATTTAACTTTTAAAATATGCATCATTTTAAATGACTAAATATTAAATTTTATTTACCTAAATTTTAAATAGCAATGTAATTAACTTTTCGAATTTTTAATATTAACGTTTTGGGAATACTGTTACGATTGCATTATACCGCTATACCACCAGGGCAAAAGATCGGTAGAATAATCGTAATTATGTGTTACGAGAATAATGTTCTTATCCCAAGGTCTTACCTTTAAGGCCTAACGCGGAAGTACGTTACGGCTAAAGGTCGGCTAAGGGGCTTGGCCTTTAAGTGATCTAGGTAATCTAGGTGATCTGGGATTAGATCACATAAATCACATAAATCCACGATATACTCATTAAAAGATAATTGAATATATAACAAACCGGTCCTTTATATAAATAGCACCTACTTAGTTTCGCTCTTTAGCTATCAATTTAAGCTCTTAATTAGAGGCAACTGCACCGTTCTTTAATTAAGGGAAAAGTCTTTAAATCTCTTTAACGAACAAACCCCTAATAAATCATTCCTCGCCTTATTATTACCTGCAAATCAAGACCCCATTTCGGATATTGCTTATACTTCCAGGTGGATGTATGATAGGTTTGTTATATTATAACAATCATTCTGGTGCTTATAGCTATATATATACTGAAGCTGTCACGGTAGCCCCGAACCGTAACAAATCCATAAAAGGAATATAAATAAGGAATATAATTTAATTTTAATATATAACCAACTTGGCAACTTCTTTAAATATGCGTAAAATGTTATATTTGTTTTATACGCCGTAAATTTCAAATACTAGATTTAAATTAAATTAGGCTATGTACTTAATCTACTTTCTTTAATTAAATAAATTCATAGATTAACTTCTTAAAAAGCCAATTTAGTTTCGTATATATACACACCTTGTTATCCTTTATTATTACTAAATAATAATATCCTTATTCCTATTTATAGTAGAATAAATCGACGGAGCACATAACCTTCTAGCTTTTTTTAACAAATCTATAAAGCCTGACGTTTTATCCGCGCTCCTCTCCTTAAATTTGCAATCGGAATTATCGGTGATAATATAATAACCTTTAGTTTGTCGAAATGATATTAAGAAGCCATTTTTTTTAGGCCATCCGAACATAAGGGTATAAGTAATTATCATCTTATAATAAGTTTAATATATTTGTTTTTTTCTATCTTTTAGTTATATTAATTAAGCCCTCAAAATTTAATATAATATAAAGAAATGGTTTTAAAATAAATATATACCTTAATAAAAAAAAACCAGAAAACCTTTTGTAATATATAGTATACAGGGATTAGTAAATAGCAACTAGGGTTTCATTTTTATATCCGTATTTTAAAATAGTTTATAATTATTAAAGGATATATTAAATATTTTTTATAATTATTTAACAAATATGTTATAACTATTATGCGTAATATTTTACCTATAATGTATTTAATAATTTTAGTTTTACAATTATTAGGTCGTAAATAAAAAATAATTATAATATTAAAGCGTTATAAATATTCAATTTGCGGAAAACCGCGATTAAGGACCTTTTATAAAATGCATCCACTAAAATATGGTAAATAGCCGATTTCTGGCATTTGTCGCCGGTGTATTCCTTCCAATATCCGGACTTTAATCATCGAGATTTATCATTATTATAAAGTGTCGGCTGTAAAATGCATCAACATACCCGCCGAATCAAGCCCGTCTGGACAGCCTCCTATAAAAGTATCGGAGCTTCCGAATAACGAATGCTTCCCTCCTTATCCGGAGCTACCGGGTAAGGGCGAGAATAAAAGTTTAAATTAGAGTTGCGATAAAGATTTACCATTTTTAGTTTGCCGCAAAACAAAACTTAAAAACATATACTTAAAATACTAGTCGTATAACGGTTAATAAGTTTAACCAAATATCAAACTTAATCATACGGTTTATGTTAGCAGTAAAAACGTGGGAATTTGAAGGAATTAAAGGTAATATAAGTCACGTCTAATAATAGCAGATGATCTGGATAACTAAGTTCTATTACAAATTGGTAATCTATTTAAACTATAAAAGCTAATAAGCGTATATATGTTATTCTTAGCTTGATCGGCTTAAAACATTAAGCCTTTTAAATCGGTTAAGCCCGTAACGTAATCCTAAATTATTTAGCTAAACGTTAGTAATAAATTAGGACGGGATGATTTAGTCCTAATTAATGCATAAATAAAAAGATTATCATGATCGAACCCGTGGTTTTAAAGATAATAAAGGTAACGTAAATTGTATTATGGTATTAAATAAAAAAATAATGAAATATGTGGTATTAAGGTTACGACCAGCAAAAAATAAGCTCCTAAAAATATATAAGTCGTAATAATGTTAAATATTAAGGGTCCTAAAATAAAGGACGTTACGGAGATTACTTGTAACTTAGGATGGGGATTATACCAGCTATACTTATTAATATAAGCCTTAACCGATTTGGTTAAAAGGATTTCAAGATAAATATAACAACTAATATGATTAATTTAAAGTGACGTAATATGTAATAGATGACTAATTAATCGGCTAAACGATATACCCGGTTCTATAAACTGCATTATTTTAGTATGTTAGTTCCGACGGGATGGTAGCCTACCAAGCTTGTTAAATCATAACTAATCGGTTATGGTATAAAATTAAATTATATTTGCTTTTCGTTAAAATAATTAAGCCGGCTTAATTATAATAAATAATTTAAAATTCGGAGAAATAAAAAGCAGCATTTAAACCGTTTAATATTAATATTTATTAAAATTTTATTTTATTATTAAATTAAACTTAGTTTTATTTAAACTTAATTAATGGTATATTTAGTTATTAACCTTAAATATTTATACGCAAGTATCAAGATATATAAATATTATTATAATAAATTTTTATATATTAATATTACGAAATAAAAAGGACTCCCAGGCCAGAATTAAGACCCTAAAAGGGTGACCCCAACGGGTAAACCTCGGCCCCACTAAATGGTCTCTGTCGTGTTGACAGAAACCACCCAGAGATTCTTAGGGGACCACATAAAGAGGCTTTAGGGACCTTAAGGAGATAAGAAGGATATATATAAACCAAGTTTCCTATGTAAATAGCACCTACTTAATTTCGCTCCTTAGCTATCAATCTAAGCTCTTAACTGGAGGCAACTGCACCGTTCTCTAATTAAGAAAAGAGTCTTTAAATCTCTTTAACAAACAAGACCTTTAATGAATTATTCCTCGCCCTATTATTACCTGCAAATCAAGACTCCATTTCGGATACTGCTTATACTTCCAGGTGAACGTATGGCAGGTTCGTTATAATTAAGTTGCTTTTTGTTTATTTCTTTATGAAACTATTTTAGGGTCGTTATACTTTATATAAATTCACGTTAACTAATGTAACGGATGCACCAATACCGCTGCGCCACCAGGGCAAAAGATCGGTAAAATAATCACAATTATGGCAATCATTCTAGTACGTATAGCTGTATATAAGCTGCTACGGTAAACGAAGCCGTAACAACTAAGTTAATAAAAATAAAAGGTAATCATTTTAACATTAATTACGAATAATTTTAAAAAGGCTAATTATTAGATAAAAAAGAATATAAAACCGCTGTACTTTATAACCCTGTATTAGGTATAAGGCTACGCGAAATAATTGCAATGGTAATAATTATCTTAGTGCTTATAGCTGTATAAGAACTATTACGATGGACAAAACCTTAATAAAGTAGTTCATCGCCGATAATATAATTTTTAATACCTGTTCTAAAAGTTATGTATTTATAAAAACCTGTAAAATTGGTGTTACCTATACTATACCAAATAGAAATCTAAATACCGATTATGTAAGCAATTTTTAATACTTTTATTTTGCCCTTTTATCTTATTACGTGCTTTATTAGGTCATTACTTTATTTTTAAATGAAATCCAGTATTATTTTTACCTTTAAAAATCTTTATTCTTTTTATTTAAGATTTTTTTCGCTAATTAGCACCTTTAGAAGATTAATAGAAAGTTATAAAGGTATTCTATAAAAAAAGATAAGGTTGCTTAGAAGGATTTAGTATAAGAAAGATATAAAGCAGACTCGAAAAGGAAAACATTAATTTTCAGTAAGTATTAAAGTAAAAAAAGCGGAAGTAAATATAAGAAAATAATACATTATAATTAGTTGTTTATATTTAAGGGATTGCTAGCTTATTTAAATACCTAATTTAAAGATATTAATATATTTATATTCGTTAGAACTTAAGTATTTTAAATATGTTAAGTATAATATCATAGTTATTAAAACCAGATTAGCAGGCTTTAAAAACGATATATAATAACTGTTTATAGATATATACTGATACGTACAAATCTATTTAAAAATCTATTAGGAAAATCTTAATACAAGGTTTAAACTAAAAGGAAAAGTTATATATTCTTAAATAAATAATGTAAATTCCTTAAAAAATTATAAAATAATGGGCGGATAATATTATTATTTATACGGTTATTCATAAATATATAAAGCCGTACTACCCTTTAATAAATTAGGACGGGGTAATTTAATCCTAATTAATACATATTTAATGAAAATGTTATGATTAAGCCTGCGGTTCAAGAGATAATAAAGGTAACGCAAATTGTATTATGTGGTATTAAATCCATGTATAAAGCGATAATAAGTGTCTCCTCTTTCTGGGGTTGCGCCCAGCGAAAAATGAACTCCTAAAAATACATAACTGATAATAACTAATTAATCGGCAAAGCCATATACCCGGCTCTGCACCCTACACCATTTCATTAGCTATTAAAAGAAGTCCATAGCTAGAACATAGATAAGTTAATACTTTTCGAGATTTCTGACATTGTCGCCTAAGTCTACCCTGTACGTTTTTACATACTAAACGTTTCAGGGTAACTTTAACGCTTCCTGCTAAGAACATCCATTGTCGTTCGCATTCTTATAGGTTATGAGCCTTCGTAGCGCAATAGTAACGCCGATAATATAGGACTTTAATAGCAAATATTAAAACATATATGGCTAAAAAAGAAACTATTATCAGGTTAACCTTTAAAACGACCTTTTTAGCAATTAAAGGAAATGATACCTCCTTAAATACATATAAAAATAGCCGCGGCAAAGATAGAGCTAACGCGTAAGTACCATTAACTCCCTGCCTCCATTTCTAGCTGCCTTATAAACGGAAATTATAATAATTCGTGCGATATTATGCGGACATTTTTGGCTTTACCTATTTCCATATTTTTAATCCCATTATTCTAATATAAGCTCATTTTTAGCTTAGCGAAAGCTTAAGCCGGCAGAGTTTGCCCGTAATTTTTAAGCCACTTTTATTAAGATTAGTACATTATTTAATCTCCTTTAGGTACCCGCTTTTTACATTTTTTGGAACTACCATATCGCCAGTCGCGTACTTAATAATAACATTTTCCCAATTCGCAAAACATACCCCGGCATAAGTAATAATAGGTTTTTTTAAGGAACCGTCCGGCATATTAAGCTCTACCTTAGCTGGGTCCGGAACCGGATCGTAGTTATAAAAAGTTTACGTTTGGCGTTTATAGCCCGTTGTAGCATTCCATGGTTTGTAATAGCTGTACGTGGTAAAATACCGGCTATCGTATTTTCTTTTTTTAAAACAGTTTTCATCCCTTAACCAAACCATAATTTTACCGTACGGAAAATTAACATTATCATCGAACTTAAACGTATAATCGTGATTATCGACATTATTATTAAAAAATAACGACTTTGCTTAATAAGAGTAAAAAAGAAGGGTATTAATTACGATAATAAACGGCCGTATATTATCGTTATTATATAACCAGAAACAGGTTAATTTTTAATATAATCTTAATTTTATTAAAAGGAATTAATAAGTCTTTAAATTTTTATAAATTTAATTATTAAACTTTTAAGTATTAAATAATATAAAACTTTTAAATAAATAAAAGAATTTAACGTTATATAATATAATCTTTTAATTTGTTATTATATGCTTTCGGTATTTTTCTTATAAATACTTATTATAATAAAATACCTTCGCATTTTATAATTAACTTTAGGTATATTTTAACAGCTTATAAGAAATGGAGTCCGAAAAATGAACCTATTATAAAGCAGTTTTTAAATCCTTATTTAATTATCGAATTAAATTTTTAAATTATTTAGTTAAATTATTATTTTTAAACGTTTATTATTATTAATAACTTGGAGATATTTTTTTAACTTAAACTTTAAATTATATTTTTAAATTTAAAAATATAAATATATTACTTAATGGTTATCTTACTTAGGTATTTCGTTTTATTATTTCACCTTTAAAACCACTATTATATTACATCTTTTAATTACTTAAATCATTTTTTTGTTATACGTTAAAGCTTTTAGTTTAAACATATTATAACCTGTTACCTTCCAAATTAATATTGCCGATATAATAGTTATTAACGCTTTGAATTTTGTACCTTCCTACTTAAAACCGCTTTTTAAGGCCGGATATTTTTCCGGGCCTACGTATTCTTCCTTACCGCGCTATCTAATCACGGCCCCTCACTTCGGTACCCCTTTTTATGCCACTACGTACACCGGAGGTGCAAGATTAACGGTAACCGATGGTTCTCCAGAAACAGATTAAGATCATTTAACAAAAATAACTTCAAGTTTTATAGCTTTTTTAGCGACCCTTAGTATATCCACTTTTTTAGTTATTAATATTTCAAATTTTACGAATAATTTCTTTTTCCCTATAAGCTTAATCTTACCCATGGAAACAATTTTAAATTTTAAAAGTTCGGTTATAAGCTCAATCTTAACATATTTAATTAAAAAAATCCGGGATATAAATAAATAAATAAATAAAATAAAGATTATAAGTTTTTACTAAAATAAAAAAAACTTAACGAAATATTTTAATATTTGGTTTAATTAATGCTATTATATTAATAAACTTTTAAGGCGTAAAAAATAAAACTTGATATTTAAATTACATACGGGTTTGCTTTTTAAATTATCTCGGTTTTTCTTTAATTTTTTCTTTTTAAAAAGAAGTTTTAACATAATAATTTAACTATTATAAAAACGAAATTCCTATCTTAAGGAGACCGACCTTTAAAGCTTAACGTAGATTTAATACGGCTAAACCCCGGAAGGGAGTTCTTGGCTTACTAAATATAATTTACGTAATTTAATGGATTAATCAGATTATATAGATTATATAGATTTACGGCATATTCACTTTAAGGAATGAAGATATATATAAACCAATCTTTTATATAAATGGCCCTTACTTAGTTTCGCTTTTTAGCTATCAATCTAAGCTTTTAATTGGAGGTAACTGCACCGTTCTCCAATTAAGGGAAAAGTCTTTAAATTTCTTTAACGAATAAGACCCTTAGAGAATCATTTCTCGCCCTATTGTTACCTGCAAATCAAGTCCCCATTTCGGATACTTGTTACGGCTTTGTCCACCGCAGCAGCTCATATACAGCTATACGCACCAGAATGATTACTACAATTGCGATCATTCCACCGATCTTTTGCCCTGGTGGTTATGTGGTGTGGTATAGCCATAACAGTTACCCTGTAAGGAGTAATAAGGTTACCCTAGAAGAAGTTATATGTAAAAATGTGTAAGGTAGGCTCAAAGAAGAACTAGTGAATTCTCAGCAGGTGTCGCAGCAGAAATGAGGTGGAAGTAGCAATGAGGAGGCAGAATAATATTCAGTGATATGTATGTCTAAGTTACTAGCTGCACAAAGGACCTAGTTAAAAGTTATAGGTATATTTATATTTGTTAGGACCCGAGGATTCCAATGATGTTAAAGTATAACGTCATAATTATTAATACGAACTTAAAATGCTCTAGGAAAGATATATAACGTTTATAATTACGTATCCGCTTACGCGTACAGATTTAGACCTTTCCAGGCCTTTCTATTTAATAAATTCCAATATATACTTGCTACAAAACCAAAGAGCATTTTAGCGCGAAGCGCTTACCGGGGCTTATAACTGGCACAGTTAGGCTGATTACAAGGAAACGTTCCATAAGTATGGAAAATATAAATTAGCGTGCTTGATTAAAGCTGTAGAGAGTGGTGGCTAGGAAACTTTATATATCCTTTAAAGGGCCTTAAGACGTTAGTACTGAGTAAATTTTGATGCTCCTAACACCTTATGGTTTTTATGGCCATTAAGAAGATAATATGGGAGTCCCTAAATAAGGTTGTTACGGGGTACTAAAGGTTTCAAAGCTTGATAAACACGCAAGTCACCCCTATTCTATGGCAGCTAATAAACCTATCCCGCAATCTCGTACGTAAAACTGAAAAATTAATTAATTATTAAGCCCAAAATCGGGAGATTTTATAGCCCTTTTACTGTAAACCACCTGTAATAAGCTGTATATCTAGGGCGTATAATTGAAAACGCCTATTTATAAAGGCTGGTTGTATTACGTTAACCGGCAGATGCAGAATGTCGTTTAAGTACGGCGCACCTTAAATTTCGACAAGTCGCTTTAGCTGCGAATACTTCACCTGATCTATCGCAGAATAGGGGTTACTTGCTTAGTTATTAAAGCCCCTACGAACTGTAGAAACCTTATAACAACGTTATTCCGGGGCTCCCATAGTATATATAGAGCTTCCTAGCCACTGCTCCGTAGAGCCTGGATTATCCATGACAATTTTACACTTCCTACATTTTATGCAACCTTTCCTCGCGATTAGCTTAACTATGACATAATCCCGATACTGTTAAAGTGTTTGCGTTTAGGACTAAAATGGCAGGTATATAATTTTTTGGAAATAAAAATACGTGGAAACATTACTCGGCCATGATTAAAGGAATGAATAAAGTTAAAAATAATAAGTATAATATAACTTTCCCTAGGCGTTAAAACTATTGCACTTATTTCCCATAATACGGTTAGATAAATAGCGCAATAAATGCGCATTTATTAATCCAGTCTTTTGGTACAGTAGCTACGCAACAAATACCCGCTTCCATTAAACGCTTATTAAAAGCGTTTATTAACATCCCCTTTTTTTAATTCCTATCGCCATCCCATTCCTATTAATATCCCCTATTATTATCCCCATTTTCGCTCTTATCGGCCGTACTTTAGTTATCATTATTATCTATTACTTTCTTATCTTTATTGTTTTTTTACGCTTTTTTATCTGGTATAGTCACCTTTTAAAACTCGTTATATCGTTTTAAGTATTCGGGCGCATTTTGAACTGCCGTCTTCGGGTGATACCGATATTAAAGAAGCAAAGATATAATCGCGGAGGCCGGAAGTACCTTATCGGAAAGTGCATTATAGAACTGTTACGCGTAAACGCTAAGTTCCTCATTATTGTAGCCCTTTTCTTTAATGGTGCCTGGGTCGACGGAGATATTTGGCGCCTACTTTTCATCGTCGCCAAGAGTTATTTTAAATTTTCTGCGAGATATGGTAAGACGGAATCGTCTGTCTGTCTTAAACTCTGGTACCTTAAGTAACGTAAGTAGTTTCTTTCCCGGGAGTTTATAACAGTTGAAAAATAGTTGCTTAATCTCCTTATGGGTGGTAAGCGAAAACTCTTGCTTAATATCAATGCGACCGGGGCGTATAAGGGCACCATTGAGTACTTCGGGTTGATTGCAGGTTATAATAACCACCCTACCCTTTGCGGCCCCAACGCCATTAAGGGCGTTCAAGACGGTAAATAAGCTAAGTTTATTAATACGGTTAATACGGCCGCGGTCCGTCCGTTTAACCACTTCTTTTCCTTTGGCTTGGAAGTCCGTCCTATTAATATCCTTTAACAAAAGGATACAACGTTAAGGGAGGTACCTTATAAGGCTTATGATATCACCGGAAAATCCGCCCAGATCGATTTGGTAGATATCTAGCCCGTATTTTCCAGCTGTAATTTATAATAAAGATGTCTTGCCGCTTCCTGAAGGGCCATGAAAGAGATAACCCCTTCGATACGGTTAACCTAATTTGGCGTAGAACTTTTGCGTATGCGGGAGCAAAAACTTATTCATATCTTTGAGTATACGGTTTACGACACCCTCTGGGAGGACTACGGTAGCTTCGGACCGTATAAATAATAAAGGTCCTGGCTGTTAAGCAGTTATACTCCCTCCTTCTTCCGGAGTTCATACCCTTATGGTGCCTTCCGAATTCTCGATTGCTTAGATACGAATTATTTAATATAATTCCTTTAGCTTTTTATGCATGCCTTTAAAAGTCCATATGTAGATTTGCTCCCACCGTTCCGCCTGTTAAGGTAGCCGCGTCCGAGTGAAAAAGATAGGTACCTAGCCATACCAGACTAAATAAATACCGTATTAAGGGGAATATGAAAATAGTAACATCGTCGAGAACTTGGCTTGGTTAAAATAGCTGTTCTTATCTATGGTTTCCTTTTATATTTTATGCTTGTTGCCGGATTTAGCCGTAATCGCTTGCATAACTTAAAGGCCATCTTTTTTCTTTTAAGTAATATAATCCTGGATATCGTAAAAGTTTTCGTATATATCTTCGAAATAAATTAACGTCCATAACCGGTTATTTTAAATTTAAGAAAAATTTTTCTATATAAAGATTAATCCCGTAAAAAGTACGGTAAGCAAAATGGCCCAGTTATTATGGATACCTAATCGAACGGCAACAAACCGAGAACATATATCGTAACCGAAAAATGGTTCACATAAGAAAAGCCTAATAAACTGGGGAAAAATAAACGTTTTAGTAATAGATATTTTAAGGTATAATTGATAAATTAAATAAAATATTAGCGCAAATAATAACGATAATTATCACGATAATAAATCAAAATATTAAAAATTATAACTTTAAAATAATAGCAAGCGTCTTATTTAAAAAAATACGGTTTTATAATCCATTATTTTCGGATAAGTTAATATAACTTTCTTACCTTTTATACTAATAATCGAAGCTTAGGGTGGGTTTATTATAATAATCATTATACGTCAGTTTTAAGGTATATTAAATAAATAATTTAATTAATGTTCCAATTTCCGTTTTTTTAGATACGCAGTTTAAAGTGGAAGTTTTGGTATATAAAGCCTCCCTTTAATTCCTTTTGCCTTCCTTTACTTCCCCTTGCTTCCCCTTGCTTCCCCTTGCTTCCTTTTGCTTCCCCTTTATATTACGGCCGGAACTATTTAATAATTACGCGGTATCTTTGTTAGATCAGAGTAGGTTATGGGCTAGGTCGCTGGTTAAAGTTTGGCAATAATAATCAGTATGTGCCGGTAAATTAAAATCTATAAAAGGTTAAAATAAAGACGAAACGTATAGGGTTAATTTCTCGCAACAAGTTAAGGGTATATTCTATTAATTATAAGATAATTTTACTATTATTTATTATTATCAAACCCAGCTTAAGGCGATTAAATAGCTGGGTTTTAGCTTAGTTTAATTAGCTCCTAAAGGGAGCTTACTTTATAGATTCTGATATAATTTTCTCTCGGCCGCAGTTATTTTTATGTATATTTAAGAAGGTTTTGTTACTTTTTATATTTAGATAGGACCTTTTAAAGGTCAACCTGATAATAGCTTCTTTTTTAGCCATATATGCTTTAATATGTAATATTAGGGTCTTATAATTACCGGCAGGTTAATTCGTTTTTAATCGAAATTAAGTGATGAGAAGAAATAAATCGAATTAATAAAACCCATATTCCAAAACCGGGATATACAGCACGGCATTTAATAAGTGGGCCTTTAAATATGTCTTATTTATAAGGACCGAAAATATGCATATATAATGTATTAACGACGCAAAATGCGTAAATAAGTCGTATAAATACGCCGTAATTCGAAGGCATCTTTTTATAAGCTTTATAACCAGAAAATATAAGCCTAAATATGCTTAAGAATATAATTAATATATTTATATTTATTACTTAAATAGGAGATATTAAACGTTACGACTATTAAGTAAGTACATGTTTTTCTTACTTTATATAAAAAATATCTCGTCTAGGTTTTACGATCTTTGCCATTAATAACAATAAAAGTTAGTTACTTACCTAACTGCCTCGACGAAATAACCATATATTTTTACGATTAGAGCCGCTGGGACTGTCGTCTCTGTCGCTGGGGACCATTTAGGCAACGGTGCTATAAGGAATGCCGTATTGGACACGCATACGGATTAAAACTAATCTTTCGAACTTTAAACGAGAAAGGACGTTATAAGCTTTATAAGGATATAGCTAAGAAAAAGGGCAGGCTCGCTAAGCTTTAAAAGAGTTTGGATAGATTAAGGGTATTGAAAAACCGCGTAAGAACTATCAAATAGATAATAAGGGAGATTTAAGCGCTAAGGAATATCCTTGCCGTTATGTATCAGAAATACCGTGAAAAGGAAAACTTAATTTTTTAAATAGTTGGTACAAGCAGTTATTAGGCCTAATATGTTCTAAAAAATATAAAGGGGGGCTTTTAGGATATTAATAACAGTTGATAAGGTTACCCCGGAAATATTTGGATGTTAAGATGTATAGGGTAGGCTTAAGGAGGAATAAGCGAATTCTTAGCAAAGGTTATAGCAGAAAAGAGAAGTAGGAGCAAATGGGAGAAAGGAGTATATAGTAATAAATTATCTAAATCTAAGGATTGTAACTAACTAAAAAACCTAGTTGGAAGTTGTGGGCGAAAGGGGTATATTTTTATCGTACGTAACTTAATTTTACTATGATAGCTAGTCGGTTTAACCAACTATTAAACCTAGTCGTACGGTTTATATTAACAGCAGTATTGTGGGAAACTAATTACGGCTGGTAATATAGATTGTCGAAGGTAATCTAAGTAACCAAGTTATATTATAAGCTAATGCTATCTAGATTATGTTTAAAAATATGTTATAATAATAGGTAAGGGTACCTTGTAGAAAGTAATGAGGTTACCCTGAAAGGATTTGTATGTGAAAAGGTACAGGGTAGACTCAAGTAGGAATAAGGGAAATTTTAAGAAGTGTTAATTCATGATATGTGTATGTTATGAACTTCCGGCAATAGCCCTAAAGATATTGCCCTTTATATATACGTGAATAACCGTATTATTAAGCGTATAAGTTATTTATTCATCCATTATTTCCTTTATTAATTAGGGGATGAATAATGGAAGCGTATGGAAGGTTTAGGAAGCAGTTTTTCCTAACTTCGCCACCTCGAATAGAGGTGGACCTACTTTACCCGGAGAGAACCTCCGGATTCCTAAATTATGGAAATTAATAAATGTATATATCTTGTTCTTAGCTTAATGCATTTGATTGGCTCGATCGCCCCTTGTTAACCGAACTTCCTTGAGTCCGTTAAGCCGTCCTCCTGGCTCTACTGGCTTGACGTACTATTAAGAGCAAGCTTTAATAAATTGCCATCGAGCCCATCGAGCTAGTCACGTGACTTCTTAATAGGCAGCCGGGGTTATTACGAACGTCCCCGACCGTCGTTATACGTGCCAAACTAGTTGGGTTATAACACCTGCCTATTATAAGGCTAGTTACTAAGGTTAAGAATTTGAGGACGTTATAAAGATTTATTGCAGAATTCTGTAAAAAGGTACAGCCAGAATTAAACGATAAAATCAAACGAAAATATTTCCATTACGAAGGTAAAATAAGGTTTTACGCCGTTTCGGTAAAATATTTTTACCGTTTTTTAACAAAGTAACGGAAAAATAAATTCTCCGAAAACGAAGGGAATTACGATAACAATTTAAAATGCATTATAACGTTTTTACTTTTATTTGTGGGTAAATAAATACTAATTATTAAGAGATTTTTATTTTATTTGCGTAAAAAGATTATATAATTAATGATCGTTAAAATAAATGGCGCGTTACGGGGTAAATTGTAAGGAAGGTTTCCGACTTAGCCTGTTCTTTGTTAAACCTGTACGTTTTATAACGTTGATAATAGTTTACCTAATTAGGGTTTTAAAAGACCTTTTGCACCATAAACTCCCAAGTTAACCTTTTTCACAAAACATATATAACAACGGGTAAACATGGCCTGCCATGCTATTTAGACGAAAGGTATACTACATGCTTAGCAATACGTAAACAAATATAAAAATATAGCCTCCTACAGCTAAACAGGGCTAGACAGAACCCTATATAAATCCTGATAAGAGCGCATGCAGCAACAGTCGCTGATACGACCCAACAGGGGGGTTTTGGCTTAATTAAGCTAACAATTGATCTGGTTATATAACAACAACCTGAATATCACCACGACCACTGGAACTTTATAGTAATTTATTAATATCACCTCCTGCCCGATAAAAGTAATGAGATAATAAACTTCCCATCTCTCGCCATCTTTTCGTTAAGACAAGAACCCAAGTGGAGAATTTTATGCTTTGGGGGTTTTCCATCTCTGGTTGGAAGTTAAAGAATAACAGTTTTAGTAATACCAAGGTAATGGCTTTTATAACCTTCGCAACTAACATTAAGTATATCGGCTGCAAAAATAAGACCGTGCCTACCAAAAGTCATACAAGTGCTAATAAAGACGCCAGGGAAAGCAATACACGCCAAACCGTAAATAAGAACAACTTATCTATGTTAGGTTAGCTACTAGCCGGCTATCATAATAGTAAAAAGACTAACTGATTATAAAGGGCATTATATAAACCACTTTCAAATCCTGCCGGGAACATAATCCAGGACGCATTGGAAACGTCACCTAGGTAGGCCATCGTAACTCCGACCGTAAATGGATGTTCGGATATGTCGAAAGGCGAATCAATCTCCCAACATTTTAAGGTTAAACGGCCGTCTCGTGCACCAATTGCTGTAACGTTCAACCTAACCTCTGCTACTATCCGAGCTAATACGGCTAGAGTTAAGATCAGGATACGTGCGCTATATATGGTGCGGTAACTAAAGACTTATCAATTATACCGTTAAATTATTTCAAAAGATCTTAAGCCTGGATGGTTTAAAAGGGGAGGAGGGAAGAAAATAACTAAAAGCTTATAGCTTTATATTTATAATATCGATCCTGTTAAGTAAAGGTAGGACGTAAGGGGTTTATGTAGTGGTAATGTTAAGCATTAATTTTTAAGGTGCCAAGTTAGGGATATGTTCGTAAGTGAACATAGAATTTTTTTAAAAGCTCGCTTAATACGTTTTTTTACTTACTTATAAAGGTTAGCATATGCAACTTAGGACGGCTTAAATAGAAACGAATACGGATACCGTTTAACTATTTACACCGACTTTATAAAGGACCTTTTCGGGGTCCGCCATTAAAGGAACGTAAGGGGGTCGATTCTGCGTGCCTTACATACTAAAAAGGCTCGAAATGGTACCTAAAAACCTCGGGCCATAAAAAGGAAGGATTTATTTCCTAATTTAAAGATGTAATTAAATAAAATAGGAAATCCTTTAGGTTTAATCGATTTATTTTAGTAACGTTTATAAACCCCTTCCCCTTAAATATAGTTGAAAATAAATAATTTTATACTATAATTAATGAATATATTAAGGTTAGCTTAAAATAAAGAAAAGGAAAAAATGAGAATTTTACGTAGCCTTAAGTACTGCCTTTTGCATAAAAGGATTATTATTAGAGCAAGTTTTAAGGTCGCCTTATTTAAATGCTATTTTTTTTACTCCGGGTTTTATATTTATGAAGCCATTTATATTATAAATATCATATCTATCACATATAAGGAGAGCGGTTAATGTATGTTAAGATCCATCTTAATTATAACAGTAATATGTCTTACTTAAAAGTATACGCTTTTGCTCGTTACGCCCGAGCCAAGCTTTTTATCGAAGCTGCTTAGCATAATTATAACCTCAGACGTATTATCGGCCATGCGAACCTTCTCGACTTCTTAATGATTGTAATGGCTGAGGATAAGGGCGGAGATAGCTGTTCTAACTAAGGCGTATATTGGAATCCAAAGAGAATTTAGCTAGGGTAATAAAGTGCAAACTTAGAAATGCCGGTGAGTCCTGTTTATATAGCATTTAATAATATTCCATTAGTAAAATAGGGACTAAATGCAAGCTTAGCCTAACCCTTTCCTACGTTTAAGTCGGGAAATATAGCGTTTCTATCTTTAAGAAATATTATATTTCTTGTTTAGCACTTTAAATAACGAATCTTTCGGGGGGACGCAAAATGTAAAAGGTACTGGCTAACGTTAACCTTAATAAAAGACGACATAAAACCTAGGTTAAAATATAAACTTCTTTTATCGCTGAAGATAATTATTTAAATAATTTATAACACTTATTTATTTAATACGTAATTTACTTTATTTAAGAAGCCTTTTTATCCGGCTTTTAATAGTTGCCTTAAATGTAAGATATAAATAAGACTTTATAAAAACTGTAATAGTAGAAATATAATATTTCTTAAATTTATGTATTTAAAAACTGCGACCCGTAGCGTATTTTAACTGTGTCCAACTAATATCAGACGATATAAGTTTAGTAAAGGAACCCATAACCGATATCCATTATATAAACTTCTTATCGCTTTAAAAGGTTACGGGTTATTTTAAGGCATAGACCTTAATAAGTTAGTCTGCCACCCGGTAAGTTTAGCCAGCTTTCGAGGTTAATAAAGGTAATGTTAGCGAAAATATTATAAAATGTACAAGATTAAATCCTTACCTTTTTTTGGATGCCGTCGCTTATCAGCTTTGCTTGCCTATATACTTTGCCCGGAGACTCTTTGTGAGTTTTCTTGTTTGACCTTAAGCTTTTAATAATCTTTACGTCGCCTGTTATATACGTCGTATTTCCATCAGCGCATAAATGGGATGGCGCCTTTGCTGTTTCGCAGATAGTTTGGTTGCTTGCCACTAAGGCGGAATTAAATAGGCCACCGCATTCTGACGACCACTGGTTTGAAACGGGTCCTATCGGCGTCTGGGATGGAAATTTGAGCGTATGTTTTCCAAAGGCCTTACTGTTAAGTATATCGGAAAATTCATTTAACTTAACCAACCTTAGGGAAGGCGAGTTATTATAAAGTTAAGTTTCCGGTTTAGCTTGGTCCTGCTAAAACGTAACGGCTGGGGTTAGCGTATAAAGGACAGATGGCGAAAAAAAAATTGTCTGCAGGGATTGATTACTTATCCCGAGCCCGTCAGTTCCGAGCCTATCGTCGTTTAGGCCGTTTGGCGCGAAAGAGCCGGATCGAGCAAGCACCTCGCTAGGTTCGTTCGAAAGAGCCATTTTCGGAAAAAAAAGACTAATATATCCCTTATTTAACGGTCCCGCCAACGAAGGAAGACTTATTTCCCGTACCTACTTAATATATTGCTGGGATATTATTAATCGATCGAAGTCAGCACGCATCAATAACTAACATAGGTTTTATATCTGCCCCTTATGGTTGATGGACCATCTTAGGAAATCTGCAGTGAACCTTTCCTAATGGGGACAAGGAAGAGGCGTGTTATTGGGCGGTTCAGCTTCAAAACTAAGTTCTTTATTAATAAAAGGGGCCCATTCTTCGGGTGGAAGGTGATCGTTAACGAATTTAAAAAAGACTTTCGCACCACAGCCGAACAGAACCACGCAAAACTCTTCGTAGTTATTAATCTTGAAGACTATGCATCAAGGATCACCGGCCATAGCAGCAGTTCGTATAAATCCTAAGGTACCTAAAATAAAGTCCTTATAATCTTTAAAGACGAAAAAAATAAAAATCCAGGGAAGTAATATATTTTTATTAAAATATATAAATAACATATATTTAGAAATGGAAAGCTAATCCCATCTCCGCACTTTATATTCCTAACGAAATAACTGTAGGTAACGCAACCTCCGCAGACGGAAATTGGCGATAGGCTAATATAAAAAAATATCGATCACTTAACTGGAGTTTACGGATTATACCTCTTAAATAGCATATGCAATCGTTCCGCCCTTTTGCTTTTTATTTTTTCGTTTTATTATTTAATTCAATTTAATTAATTCCTTAAGCTAAAGGATATTAAATATTATTTTAGGTTAATTTGGTAAGCTTTAAGCTTTAATAATAAGTATTAAGATGCGGTCGAGTTAATAATCCCAGCGAAACTTCTAAAAGTATAATCGATAAACTTTTTAATAGCCTAATAGCCTATTATTATGTTACTTTATACGGGGCCATCGATAGTTGGTTAATAAGCGCAAAATTATATAGATGGTGCCTTCTAAGCGATTATAACGAATAGTCGCTTAGGAGGCGCTATTAATTCGTCCTATGTAACCGTCATCGATCCAGTATTTACCCTTTCGGGATAAATAATCGAAACCCGGCGGCGATCCACCAAAAAGTTATATCGCAAGTTGACCCATCTTTTCCACGTAACGGCTAAGGATATATTAGAGCGACTATTTTTTAAACCGGGCAACATCGGTGTTATTAGGCCATTAATTTGTGCCCCAAAAAGCGTTGTCGATTAAATTTTAACCCTTATAACCAATAAAACTTCGGATATGGAATATAATTAATTTAAGCTGAATGTAATTATATAAACTTTATTTTCCGCGCTTTAACAGCTTTACCACCGATACCAATTATCCCCCCCCATTTATAGGCTTTTACATACCCTATTGCCTGGGATGCCGGGGCTATATGTTTCGCAGAAGCCTTTCGGAGGATAAGTAAGGGGAGGATAAGTAAGGGTATAATAAGTAAGGGGATAAGAAGTAAGGGAAGGATAAATTAAGGAGGAACAAGGGGGAGGATAAGCAAGGGGAAGATAAATACGAAGGAGGATAAGTAAAAGGACGATAAACAAAAGGACGATAAATAAGGGGATGACAAGTAAGGGGACGATAAATAAGGGGATAATAAATAGGGGGACGATAAATAAGGGAACGATAAGAAAGGGGGCGATAAGCAAGAAAACGATAAATAAAGGGAAAATAAGTTAAGGGGGATAAGTAAGGGTATAATAAGTAAGGGGAGGATAAATAAAAAAACGATAAACAAAAGGACGATAAGTAAAGGAACGATAAGCAAGGGGACGATAAGCAAAAGAACGACAAATAAGTCGATACTATTAATAGCCTTCCGATCTAATGCAACTTCCTCATTTATAACGGGGCTTTCCGCAAAGCTAGATATTCCCCTTTTTATACGGAGGATAGACGGTTACCGCCTTTAGTACGGATACAGCGCATTAGGCCAAAATTCGATAGACCATAAACCCCGGCTCGATCACATCCAAACCTATATCAGGGCGCTCCAAACCAGAGCCCCTGCCCGTACGCTATCCACATCTACGTTCCTGCTACCTAAAGGAACTTAACTCTGCCATAAAATTATAAATCCATACGTTTTTGGCATCGAATGCAATACCGATTCCACGAAAATAAAAGGGCTAAAATCTGAAAACAACGATATCCTGAGTCCGAAAATAAAAAGACCCTAATAATGTTACAACAGCTCTAAAGGCATCAAAATGGCTATCGAAGGAATTTAATGCCCCTTTCCCAACATCAACCTGGACAGTTTAAAAACAAAAGGACAGCCATCTCTGGTATCCCCAGACTTATCCCAAGGTTCCACACCTTTTTAAGGCTTCACTACTAGGGACGTTAATAATAAGGCACCGTCCGGCTATTATACTCCGCTATCATCCATCCACTCCGAAAAGGTAATCAACCCGGCCATGGTCCTAACGGAAAGGAGATTAAATAATACACCCGTAAACTGCACTCCTAACGATTTATCGGAAGCTATACGAGTCATTTTTCATAAGCTTCATAATAGATGGCCCTGTTAAAATATACGCACTAACTAATTCTAACCACCGCCATAAGCACTCACCACGATTTTGTTTCCGTTGCAGCAAATCTCCCAGGGAACGGGGATAAAACAAGCATCATACATCCTATGGGTACCAACAAGCATTTTGGTTATAAGCCAGCTACTCTGCTTACTAAAGGCATTAACGCCGAAGAGAACCCAGATTACGCAGTTATGGATAAAAATCTTATTAACGGAATCCTATTATACGACTATCATAAAAACTCATTTTATAACAAACCCCTTAAATTAAACCAGGAAAATACCATGTTTAAAGTTAAAGATCTGGTTGCCAAAGGCCGTATTGGTAGGCGAGTGTGGTATAAGATTAAGTGGAAGGGCTACCCGGAAAATGACAACAGTTGGGTTAAAAAGATGGATATTAGTAAGGGGGCCATAGTCGACTATAAGGCAACGTACCCTTAAGGTCAGGGCAAATTCAGATTTTACTAACTGGTTTCGAAGCGGGTAATAAAGGGGATTACGTTATATAAGGCTGAATGGTAAGGGTAAGTAAAGACCGAAAACATTTAGCTGGATAAACGGAACCTTAATATTAAAAGTATCGTTGCATTCGAGGCTTAACTTTAAGATAAAATCGGACGTACGGCCTTACTTTTACTAGATGATAGTTATGTTAAATAGCCTACTTTTTTACTTTTAGGAGCCTTTTATATATTACTTCTACACCTAAGCATTTGCCAAGGTAATTTTTTCCATTTTATTCCTTACCTTACGTGATATTAATATAGCTATTACCAAGATTAACAAAATATACTTTCATATCTTTCGGCCTATAAATGTAAATGGATTACCACTTTCGCTTTATTACCGTCAAATCGGACAACTTTAGCAGCGGCGTATAAAATGCCGATTTTAACATTTTCCAAGATATGTACGTATCAGTTCTATAAAGCAGCATTTTTAAAATTTATAATTTAATCCATAATTATAAGATTAAAAACCCCGTTAAATAGTTACGTAAAATAGTTGGGAATTACGATATAAAAGTTTAAATTAAATAAATGGTCGACTATAATTAAAAGATTTATCTAGGAATTAGCGTTAAGGATAAGGTTTTAAAGTGCCGTCGCATTTAGCATCGTTAATTTGAAAAAGGTAATAAGGGATACGAATTATCGTTAAACGTTAATAATATCGGATAAGTTACAAAGGAAAAATGCAAATATAATTACCCCGATAATTATGCAGTTATCATTATTAATATTTCCTTCGATAAATATAAGATAAAGGTTATTAATAATTAGTAATAAATTACGTCGAGCATATAAAAACGCATATATTTATACATGCTATTTCGCCCTACCTTTTTAATTTATAAACCCTTTTTCTTATTGTATTTAAAGGGAGTGTAATACTAGGTTATTATGGTAATAAGCATAGGATGGTTTTTAAGTTGTTATTAAAGTGCCTGCAATATAAATATATAATAAGGGCTCCAATTATATATAGCAAAAATTAACGCCGCTTTAAAAAAACTTTTATATATTAATAAAGTATAGATATTAATATGTCGCCAGTATACGAACTTATGACCAAATAGCCAGTTATAGTATCGCGACTATTCGTACTGCCCGATACCTTATTTGTCCTCGTAAACATCCCGCGACAGAAGCCGAGTCGTTGCTGGAAAGCGGACTAGCGGATCTGCGAGCGCACGGTTAACGGTACGGGAAGGTTACTGTATATTTAAATTAAATGTCGCGCCCTACAAGTTGGCTTGGCAACACGCGCCTTTTTTTGTGACATATTCGCTTAATAACTTGTTAACGTATTTGTTAATATCTTAACGCGTAAAGGATGTAGGAGAACGTAGGTAGGGTTAAAATGTACGGTTTAATAAAAACGTCATTTTGATATATTATATATATTTATAACCTTGATACGGTTTAAGTTATTGATAAAAAACCTTTTAAAAGGATCAAAACGGTAATCGCTACGAATGGTTGCTAAGAATGCGAAAACAGCTTCGAAGTCGTTGCAAATTTGGCGTTATAACAAATCGTCGAATATATCAAGCTCGCAAGCCGTATATCTTAACGCGTATAAAAGCTACCACGTTGCAGTTAGGTCGACAACATAGCCCTTATAAAGGGCTACATTTTGATACTATATACGGCTTTATAACCGCTATATTAACGTTTAAATTTAACTTTAAAATAAATTAAGTCAAAGATTATACGTACATATATAGCCATATCATTAACTGCAACGTGGTAGCTTTTATACGCGTTAAGATATACGGCTTACAAGCTTGATATATTCGACGGTTTATTATAATGCAAAATTTGCAACCGCTTCAAAGCTGTTTTAGCATTCTTGGCAACCATTTGCAGCCCGTTACAGCTGTTACAGCTTATTACCAGTCCTTACCAGCCTATTGCTACTTCGATTATTATTCTCATTCTCTTTTTAACGTTTTTATCGATAACTTAACGCGCATTATAGTTATCAATATGCAGTTAACTTGACGATATAGCTCTCGTTAAGAGATTCATTTTGATATATAGCATAAGTCCATAAGTATTATGTGTATATAAATATTGATACATACCTTAATATGTTATTAAGCGAATGCGTTGCAAAAAAGGTGTGTGTTGCCAAGCCAACTTATAGGGCGTGACACTCTAATTCGAATCTACAGTAACGTATTAGACGCCATTTATTAAGGTAATAAAAAGAAAGCTTAGGGCTATATAAGTGCGGCCTAGGACGCTTTTTATGCACAAATAATCCTTTGTCACCTAATCGTATACGTAAGGGCGATTACCTGCGGTCTAGATTTGCCCTTTCTTAAAATATATAGAACTAAAATACTAGAGTTATGCCAGACTTCTGCATTCGATCACTATGAATGCTGGTAAAATAATAATATTTATAACTTTATCGGCATCTGTAATGCCGTTTATTGTTATAATAATAAACGTATTTATTTATTCCATTTATCCGTACGTATTGTATTATATTTATAAGCCACTAATCCATGGTGCCAATTACTATGGTTGCGTAACCCCCTTACTTAGTGCTTTATCTTGGAAACGTGACTTATATTGAAAGACTTAGCGACTATAGAAGGTGTTAGTGGACGAGCCAGTATTGAATTACCTTGTTAGCTTTGATCGAGGATTATTTCCAATTTGTCCGTTAATGTTATAAGATGCTTAGCATTAAATCCACCTTATGCAATCGTATGATAATAATAACTAATGTAATAAAGGAATTATGTAATCATAATAGAACCTTATTTTCATGCCGACGGAGAAGGTTTATATATAGCATGATGCCGGTGCTTATTAATACCTAAATTAAATTAATTTTAGTTTTTTATATAATATAACGACGTACGATAATAGTTGGTAAATTAGCTATAAGTTTAAGCTCGTAAACAAAAACCATTGTTAAGCGATCGATATACCGTAAAGGGATATTGGCATAAACGATTAGGCCGATAAGAATCCCTGCTAAAAATATGAAATAAATTAGCTTGGTAAAAGCTTTTAAAAACGCGCGAATATTTCGATAATATGCCATCCTCGAATAAAGGAAGCTATCGGCTAATCGAACGAAATTAAATACCGATAACAAAAAGCACCAGGTGTAACAAAGTTTAATCAGTCCGGTAAATTCATTCATCTTCCAGTCTACCATGTTAATGTTTTTAAAATATTAAAACTATATTTTTAACAATAAAACGTTAAATCTTAATTCGGGCCAACGTAAGTATTTATCATTACGGCTTAAACTAACCTATAAGCGCTATACCATTAATTAAAGTCCAGGCCATAGAAAAAGAAATAAGAAGATAAGGAAAAAGGATAACAAAAAAAGAGAAATAAGGAAGAAAATAAGGAGAAAAGTAAGGGGGGAAGTAAGGGGGAAAGTAAAAGGGGAAGTAAAAGGGGAAGTAAGGGGGGAAGTAAGGGGGGAAATAAGGGGGGAAATAAGGGGGGAAGTAAGGGGGAAAGTAAGGGAGGGGTAATAAACGAAAGTAAGAAAGAAGAAAAAAGTAAGAAAAAAAGATAACAAGCGGAATTAAACGTAATAAATTAATAAAAAATCGGGCGGACAATTTAACACGTATTATTCTTTACCCGTTAATATATAAATAACGCCTTTAACTTATATATTTAATAACTATTAAAGATATCTATCTTACAAGTTAAAAGGGAATAAACTATGTACTCTACTTATTCGGAAAGCCTGGGGGTGTAACGGGTCCATATATCCGTTATTAGGAACTACATTATTATAATACTGTACACCTTTAAAAGGCTGGTGTTTAAAAACGGCAACTGAACGAAAATAAAGCCATCAATTTTGGACTCCTTAAAGTTTTAATTAACCTATTATGTTAAAATAACAATTTCTATTAATAATCCAAACATTTTATAAAACATATTCAAGCTAGCAAAATAAATTAACAACCATTAGGCCTTTTACGCGCCACGTTTTAATTTATAATAAAATTTATCGATTTGCCAAAACATTAACAAAATGGAAAAGCAGGCGTAAGTTATTGCACCTTTAAGTTTAAGAAATATACCCTAATATTCGCTTTCTAAGATATGCCACTAAATGAAGATATTAATTATAATCTATGGGCCGCGGGTTAGATTATCACGACTTTACGCAAAAAGCTATCCAGATGCCGAATTGCGCTGGCAAATGCTTAAGCCGAATGCTACCGTTTGTTCGGCGAAAATATTACCATAAAACAGTTATATAATGCCAAATTAAATAGCGTAATCCAAACTTAAAAAGAATATAAGAAACTAAATAAAAGGCTAAACGAGGCATTAAAAAAGGAAAAATTTAAAAATTAATCCATATCTAAGCTCCTAAGGCAGAAGACGAGCAAACTTAATATTAAAGTCTTTAATCGGGGTTTATTAAAAGCCTTTATAACCGACTATGAAAAAGGGCTCGCGGATCAAACACGGGTTATTTAACAGCATATTAAGGATTACGAACGCCAAGCCGATTTAATCCGAAACCTTTAAAAACAGTTAAAAAAAAAACAAACAATAAAGCAAGGGCTGCAAGAAAAAATCGACAAGCTGAAAAAAAGTCTACTAGAAAGCGTTTATATTCCTATCGAAAATAATACCCCTTTACCGAAACAAAATAAAAGGCAGAAAACGAAACGTTAAGAACAATATAATCTAATATTATATATTTTTTAAGCATTTATGTTAATTCCTGCAAAATTATTTATTTATAAGCTACTTCCGCGGTATACGCATGCTATAGCACCTACAACTTACCTTAATACAGTAATAGCCACTAAGACGACATCCCTTTAAACGTCGTAAAGCTAAACGGTTTAATAGGGCAATGGTAAATATATTATATAGCCAAATTAGCCTTTAAAGCTAATATGTTATAACCTAACGGGTTTGGCTCCTTTCGAGACGGTTGGCGCCATGACATAAGTACCTTGTAATTCAGGATTACGTGATCACACGTGATGGCTCGATAGGCTCGATAGGCTCGATAGCAAAACCATTCGAGCCATGCAAAACATACTATAAGGCACAAGTATATAAATATGCTCATTACCTTTCCTATAGTCTAAATAGCACCAGCTTATAATATAACTTGGTTACCCAGATTACCTTTAGCAATCTGCTATTACCAAACGTTACTATCGCATACCTTATTACTTAGTTTCCCACGACATTATTATTAACATAAACCGTACGACTTAGGTTTAATAATTAGTTAAACCGACCAGCTATTACACAATATTTACATTTTTGTAATTTGATATCCTTATATATTTTTGCATTATAATCTTAATATTAAAACCTTAAAAGGTACGATTATTAATTTTAAAGGCTTAAATACGGCCATACCGGCTATTACGAACGCCTTATAAAATGTATTCGAATAGTTACTTATTAAAACTGTTATAATAAATATAACGTGCTAAATTACCGAGCTTAATATACCACCGAGCTGGATACTTTTTAGCATTTTGCGATAACATTATAAAAACACAGCCTTTTATAGTTAACAAAACTAGATAGGATTTTATAAATCCTGATAAAAACGCATATAGTAAAAGTTGCTGATACGACCCGACAAGGGGTTCGTAGCTTAGTTAAGCTAACAATTAATCTGGTAATATAATAAATATACTTAAATAAAATAATTATAACGTAATAAATTACTTAAAATTAATCGGATTCGTTTTCGTTAAACGTATTTATAACTTCTTTATACGTGCGCGTATTATATCCGAGTTTGTTATAAGCGCCATACTTCGATTTCTTCGTTTTAACTCTTTTATAACGATTACCTTTAATTATTATTAGCTGTATTATGTTTATTACCACCTTTTTTTTGGATTAAAAAGTTTATCCTTTTTATATAATAAATGTTACAGTAAAGAATTAACATATATAACGTTATTGCTAGCAAAGTAATAGCGGCGTCGCTTTACGATAGTAAATATCCTTTTTTTTAAAAAGACTTATTTTTAATCCTCTAACGTTTATTAAGCCTAGAGTTAGTTTCGCGTAATTAGATAACCTTTTGTTTAAAAGAGTAATAATTTCGTTATTTACGTAATATTTTTCGAATTTAATTAAATCGTAATTTTCGGAGCCGTTTGTTATATAAATAAGGATTTCTGTCTTAAAGAGACCAACCTTTAAGGCCTAGCGCGTGCCTGTTACGGCTAAACCTCGGATGAGTAGGCTTGGCTCTTAAAGTGATCCGGTTGATCTGGGTGATCTGGGACCAGATTATACAGATTATATAGATCTACGACAAACTTATTAAAAGACAGTTAGATATATATAAACCAAGTTTTTTATATAAATAGCACCTACTTAGTTTCGCTTTTTAGCTATTAATCTAAGCCTATAGCCAAAGGTAGCCGTTTTTTATTATAAGAAGAGTTTTTAAACCTTTTTAACGAACAGATCTTTAATAAATTATTCCTCGTTTTATTATTACCTACAAATTAAGACCACTTTTCGGATACTGCCTATACCTCCAGGTGGATGTATAATAGGTTCGTTACACCGTTAAAAATAAAAAAGCTTTTCGATCCTTTCGTATGCGTTCGTATATGTTTGTCGAAACATTAAATTTATTTTAAACTTAATTCGTTCGTTATTTAGCTATTATAGCTTATATCAAACCTCTAATCGAATGGTAATAGGTATTTTCGATATAACGCCTAGTTAACTCCGACGCGTACCGCCACGCGTTGGGTAAGCAATAAATTCGCCGTATTTTTAACTTATTAAAGCCGGACAAAACCTGTTTGCGTATCTAAATTAAAAATTCGGTTGATAATCGATTTTTTTTAAATTAACGTTAATTTTCGCGAAGTGGGAATGATATTGATTCGGACGCGTTTACCTTAATATTATATATTTAAAGTAAAATATGAAACGTTATATATAGAACTAAACGTTATATAATTAAGTTTCGCGTTTCGTTTTTTTACTTAAACGATTAGGTTTATTTTTTTTTAGCCGATAAATAAAAAAGCTATGAAAATAATTTTAATTAAAAAAGTCAAAGTAACGTTATAGGTCTTTTTGAACTAAAAATTACGTTTTACTACAATTTGGCTCAATTTATAACAAATTAAATTTTAAGAAAACGAAAAAGTTGTTAATAATAATTAAGATTATATCTTTTTCCGTTTAAATTAATTTAAAATCTCGTAATTACGTAATTATTAATATATTTTTATTAAAATTAAAAGATTATCTTAATAATTTATAACGGATAATCGATTTAATTAAGTATTAAACCTAGTCGTACCGTTTATATTAACAGTAGTATTGTTATAACCTAGCTAGCTTAATACGTATAACGACGGTCGGAAGGTTCTTAAGAACGCCGATTATCTAGTAAAAAGTTACGTAATCGGCTTAATGGGCTCGATAAACTTAATAGCATTTATTAAAACTTGCTCTTAATAATATATTAAATTAATTGAATGAGGTAAACGGTTTGATAAACTCGAAAGGGTTTGATTAATAAAATATAATCGAACGAATCGAATTAATTAAACCAAAAATAAGATATATACCGTTATTGATTTTATAATTTAAATAATATTAACTTATATTATAATTTAAATGGCTAAATTACTTTTAATAATTTACTATTATTATATTTAATTAACCCATTTTTATTACTTAATTCCTTATAATATTATTGTTAATATAAACGGTACGACTAAGTTTAATAATTACTTAAACCGATTAGCCGTTATAAGTATAATAAGGAACTAAATAATCGGTATATAATAATTACGTATGTAAAGATTAAAGCAACTTTATTGAAGTCTACCGGTTGCGCAATTTGTTACGTAATTGCTAAAGCTTATCCGCCTATTTAACCTTTTTTTAAATAAACATTTATTTATTTAAAGCTATCGTAAATAGATATAATGTTTATAATAAATAAACTATGGCGTTTTATATAAAAGATATGGCTAATAAGAATACCTTAGCCATTTTATAGGTAAGGGACGTAACCGGGGTTAAATAAGGACTATATTAAGGTACGGATTAATAAAAAGGTACATATTTTTATATATAAAATATTAAAAAAATATTATATCTTTAATTATCCACGGACGTCTACTAGTGGCCATCTATATAAAAATCTTTATTACGGTTCGGGGCTACCATAACAACTCCAGTATATATGCAGCTATAAGTACCAAAATGATTGCCATAATTGCGATTATTTTACCGATTTTTTGCCCTGGTGATGTAACGGTATGGTGCAACCGTAACAATCTCGCCGGTTCTATTCATATATTTTAAGGTGGCGATAGATAGCAGTTAATCCACTTTATAGGGGTGGTGTTATAGTTCGGGGCTGCCGTGACAGCTCCAGTATATATGCAGTTGTAAACATTAGAATGATTGCCATAATTAAGATTATTTCGCCAATCTTTTATGCCCTTAGCGTTGCGGTATGGTGTAACCGTAATAGGTGGCTGGTAGGGGTAAATTACGTTGCTTTAACCTTTGTACGTATGGTAATAATAAATTATTTAAGGTAATATGAATAATTAAATCGCATTATAAATTTGTATTATTTTAAGCTCTGGAATTAATAAGTATATATATTTCGTTCTTAGTTCGATTTATTCGACCGGCTCGATTTCCTATTTTTAGTTGAGCTTATTCGAGGTCTTCGAGCCCATCGAGCTATTTACGTGATTTGTTAGTAGATAGTCGGACTTTTTAAGAATGTCCAGACCGTTGTTATACTTGCTAATTTTGTTGGGTTATATTGTAACATAATCGCTTTAAAACTAATTAGGGCGTTATAGAGGGGGAATATAGGAAAGTTCCCGACTTGTGGTTATTTACGTTTATTCTTAATTAATATTTTAATTATAAGATAATAAATAATGGTTTTATAAGTTAAAAAGAAAATAATAATAAGTTAATTACCCGTTTTACGCTTTACCCCTTTACGCCCTATTAAAGATTCGAAACATTTTACGCGTTAACCCCCTTTTTAACGTTATTTATAATTATTAAAAAACATCTTTTAGGAAAATACAACATATTATTTCAATTTTTAGGTTTTTGCAATTTTAGTATTATAAGTTTTACGGCTTAATTACGTATTATTAAGGCCATTAACGACGTTACAAATAAAAGATTATTCGAATGGTTTTTATATTATACCAAATCGAACGTATTTATTTTCGCCGTAAAATTAAAGCTATATAAACCTGGGATAAATATAATAAAGATTATTAAAAGGTATTTAAAGTTTTTAAAAACCGTTTAACCAAATGGATTATAACTTAAAGTAACCTTAGTGTTATGGCTGTACCATACCACATAGCTACCAGGGCAAAAGATCGGTGGAATGATCGTAATTATGGTAATCATTCTGGTGCGTATAGCGGTATATGAGCTGCTACGGTGGATAAGGCCGTAATACTTAGGTACGTTTTTTTTTATAAACGATTTTGCTTATACGCGTAACGTTTCCTTATTAAATTTAACAATTTCGAACGTTTAGTAAAAAAAAAGTAAATAAGGCGATTTTTTAACGTTATTAAAAAATCAAAATTTTTAAGGCTTGGTTTATTAATTGTCGACCTTTAAATGAAATTACGGAAATTAGTTATAACGTTTTATTTAACCGGTTAACGTTTCCGTATTATAACCCATATAAATTTGACCTCGGCAAACGGTTATCTTACTTAAGATGAAGATTTACGTAACATGGATTTAAATAAATGTCTTAATTTAATATAATCTATAGTAATAAATTTAAATAAATGTTTTAATTTAATATAATTTATTAGATTTTAGTTAAAGATATATACATTCGTTATTTCCTATAGTTTAAATAGCTTTAGCTTATAATATAACTTAATTACCTAGATTATTTTTGATAATTTGATATTAGCAGACGTAATTATTAAATACCTTATTGCTTAGTTTTTTACGATATTACTGCTAACATAAACCGTACGATTAGGTTTAATAGTTGGTTAAACCTTTTAATTGTTATATTCCGGAAATACGAAAAATATATTCTTAAAACAGATATAACGTTAATATGTTCGGGGATGATAAAAAGTATAGGAAAAAACTTTTTCGAATTTGGTAAAACCTTTAAAATTTTGTTTTTAAAGGATATTTTTAAGCGGACTTAAATCTCCGTTATTACCTGCATTAACGCGGAAAAACGCGCCTTTTTTTCGTTAATTATATTCAGTTACGTTAACGTATAATAATAATGATTTCTTAATATGGAATATTAATTATATAAAAATCAATACTTTAGACCAGTTTTAAAAACATTAAATTAATATTAATATTAAGTTGAAATAATTACGAAAAATATTTACTTTTTTATACGAAATTTGTAAACTTTTAGGAATAAAGGCTTCTTATTATCGACGGCTATAATAGCTATATTATTATAATATTTATATAAACTTATTTAATTATTAGACTTTATCGTTTTTTCCTTTATATTTATTATACGCTTAATAACTACTTAATATATATATTTCTTCCGTTTTAAATCGTAAGCTTCGTTATTAGTTCCGAAAATGCTATTATGGAAAGGTTTTAAAGGTAATAAATAAGACGGACTTTTTATAAGCGCTTATTAAGGTTTAAAAAAGGTTATAAAGGTTTTATAATATATTATAAAAAGTTTTAAAATTCTGAAAATATGGCCTATTAATTTAAATAAGGCTTTAAAAAGTAAATATGTAAAAAAATGCGAAGACGCAAGAAATAAACTTATTGCTTAATCGTATAACATCTTGTAACCTTTCGATTTTTTCGAGCTAATCGTTATATTAAACCTTAATATATCTCATTTTTAAAGGATATAAAAACCTTTAAAAAAGTCTTAATTAAAATCGATTTAGTTTTCGTAAAATTATTACGGTTGCATTATACCGCTATACTACCAGGGTAAATGATCGGTGAAATGATCGTAATTATGGCAATCATTCTGGTGCTTACAGCTGCATATATACTGGAGCTGTTACGGTACCCCCGAACTGTAACAAAAACCTACCGCCAGGTTTTTTTTCCGCGAAATTAATAAAGTATAACTTTTTTAATAGCGAATTAACCGTTTTCGAAAATTATAATAATTAATAAACTTTAGCATTTAAAAAAGTTTATACGAAAAAGCGAAGGAAAGTAAAAATTAATCTTAATTAAAAATTCGTACGGTTAAAAAATGTTAGGCAAATAAAAGCAAGGTTAAAGGGTACCCCGTAAGGACCTTTTTTTATTACTTCGTAAAACGAAACCCAAAATAGAAAAAAGGAAAAAAGCGAAGATAATATAAATAATTTTAATTATAGTATAATTATTTTACGATAAAACTTCAAATAAATTATTGCAGTAGTTATTAAGTTATTGGTTTTTAAATAAATATATGATTTGGAGATAATCTTAAATTAGGGGGCGTAAAAGGGGTAAAACGTGAAACGGGTGGTTAATTTATTTAGTAAATCTTAGGACTTTAAGCAGGCTGGTATTAATAAAACCCGATACTTAAATTGTAAAGGAATAAAAAGAATTAGCTATTTCGCTATATAATTTAAAAGATTAACAATTTTAACGCTAATTGGCGTTAAAAGTTTTTATCCGCATTTAAGTAAGGAACGCCCCGGGGCCATTTTTTTACATAAATATTAACCAAAATCTGATATATTATTTTATAATTATTCAGAATTTAATATTCCCCTTTTTAGCCTTTTTATAACTTTTTTACGTTACATTATTATTATCCTTATTCTATCGTTACAAACATCCTTAAGGTATATCTTAAGATGGAGCTCTCGATCCTGCGAATTACGGATGCTTTGTCCCTGTTTGCCATAGTATTCCCATGCTATATTTTGAACCTTTAAAGCTGGTACTTTTACATCCCGGGACCCGTCGGGTTCCTAAAATACGAAAGTGATGGAACTGTTAGTACCTGCTTTGCCCGATTGCATCTTAGCTCCCGGACCCCTTCCGTCGATAGCACCCTATGGAGCTACTACACTTCCATTAATAGCACCCTATAAAGCTACTGTACTTCCGTCTTTAATATCTGTATTAGCTAGCTTTCTTTTAGCTGTCTGCCAATTTATTCGCTACCTTTTCGGGAATCTGTTTCGTTTAAAAGCTTCGCGTATAAGCCTTCTTAAATTGAACTCAGGGGCCAAAAAATTAGGCGAGATTACTTGCATAAATTCTTGCTATTCTTAAATCATTTCCTAACGCTGCTTTTCTAATTCCTCTTTATCTTTAAGATACCTTTGGATGCTTTCGTTATGGTCGTTCTTCTTTTAAAGCACGTTTTCCCTTTCTGTAACAAGCTTTTTTTTTTCCTTCGCTATTTTTTAATATAATATTTCCCTTTTAATATTTAACTTAGCTTTGTTAAACCTTAACTTTTCTTTTTCCCGATTTGCTTAAGCGTTAAAGTCTCTTTCTTTTCCAAACTCGGTTCGTAATTCTTCCAAATCATTTTCAAGCCGTTACACATTTTCTTTTAATCTTACATTTTCTTCCTTTACCTCGCTTTCCATATGCTTAGAAATCTCTTTCCACTGGTTTCTTTCTTATTCAAATTACTATCTCAGGGAATAACTTTCGCCCTTTTCTTTCTCAAGGTCATCCTATAATTTTTTGGAGTTTTTTACTTCGTTCTTAAGATTTTGCTCTAGATTTTGCATATACCCTTTTATTTCCAGTTCTCTTCTTTGTTTTGTTTGGTCATGGTCTAATTTAAGTCTCATTTTTGTTTCTTTAATTTGCTTATTAAACTGGTTACTTAGTTTTTTTTTTTCTTTTTTTTAAAGTTCCTGGACTTCCTTAGAAACTATTAAATTAAATTTTTCTCTTTTTTGTTTTACCTTTTCTAATAATATAAAGAGTTTTTTTTGTTTTTCGATTAGCCAATTTTTTTAATCCGCTTTCCGTTAGCTCAGCGATTTGTTATATATATCAAGTCGTTCCTTTTCCGTTGCTATCTTGGCGCGTTGATCCAGTAGACTCCTTTTTTCGTCTTCCAGTCTTCGCCGGGCTTCTTTTTCTTTTTCGGCATACCTTTTTATTTCCCGGATCCGATTTTTTTAGTTTAGGCTTTGCGTTTCTTTAACTTAAATCTTTTTATTTTGAAGCTTTATCCTTTGCTTAATATAAATGGTAATATAATTAGATTCGGGTTGGCCTAAAAATACAAAATATACCGACCTACGTATAAAAAACGCCGTAACCTTATCCAAATTTTTTTGATTATGTAACTTATCCGTAAACAAAAGCGGATTGGTTCGATTTTTCTTAGTAATAAGCGGCTTTTCCCATCGTTTAAATACTTTCCCGATATTATTCAACTCTACCGCCATGATAACGTCCTTTGCCGGCAGTTCCCTTGCAGTGCTGAAGTAACCTATAATTCGGTCTTTATAACGGGCAAGGTTATGGTATTTAAAGCGGTTAGGGGGTTGAGCTTTTAAAAGCGTATTATGCGCGATTATGCTATCCGGTAACTACTGGATGATATTATGGATTTGGTTAAACCAAAATCCCAACTAAAATGCGAAAGAAGTTAATTCGTATAGAACTACCGGGCTTTCCTTATATTTTGAGTTTGCTAAAAGGTGGCTTTCCGCTTTTTTTTTTTAACAGGAAATGTCGGTCCACTTCCACATAGCACATATTCAGAGCTATCGGACCCCGAGATTTGCTTTATCGACCCCGGTTTCCTAAAAAATCGTAATTATCGTATCGGATTTTTAAATGATGCATTAATTTTATTATAAGTTTCTATTATCAAAAACCTAAAGTAGGGCGGAGGATATTAATTATCTTGAAGAACGACGGATTAACTTTTGCAAATAGTTTAAAGGGCCTTTTAAGTAATTCAGATTTTCGAAAAAGGTAAAAAGTAAAGGAATAAAGTAATTAATGCTAATTTAAAGTACCTGATTTCATAAGGCATTTCGTTCGTTTTTAGCAAAGGTATCGAAAATTTCGCCATTTTTTATTTTCGGGTAAAGCTCATCCTTATCTTTGCGGTAGGCGCCAGGAGCCATACCCTTTAAAACCTTTACCGTCTGTTGATTAATTCTCCGCATCAATTCCCTATTACCGTGGCATATTTTTTTACCCCATTTCTGCCGCGTATAACTAAAATATTATAAAAATTCCTAGTTAAATCAGTATACGCCTTCCAAAAAGCAAGGAAATGGCTTACCTTAGGACAGGGCATGCCAAACATCTCATGGGTAACACCTAGTTTCATACCGCCGCTCAGACCAGAAATGTCCAACTATATATCAAACTTAGCTTTAAAATTATGGTTGCGAATTATTTGCTTTATATTATCCCTTTTAATTTCAGAAATAACCCTTAAAAGCGTTTACTACCGGTTTTTAAGAAAGGAATCTCCAGATCCTTAATAACCCTGGTACTTACGTATCTTATAATAAAATTGGCTATCGTCGGGAGCTTTGCCAGCTAAATACTCCTTAATTAGCTCCGTTTCGAAGTCCGGATCGATATCTATTAACAGATAAATGCTGGAACTTTTTCCTAAGTGCGTACAGCAATGTCCTACCCGCGTAAAAAAGGTCCATAAACCAACGTCTGGCTCCTGGTGGCAAAACCTTTCTTGCCGCCTCGGCTTAATAAAGGCCCCGAAAGCATAACAAACGGAATCCGGATAAAAAGTTTAGCTTTGGATAACCCCGTTTGAAATCCGGTTCTATCTTTAGCATTTCGATGGTGTATTTTAACATTTAAAGGGCAGTATTAAGTTGCCGTTTATCTATTTTCGCGGGGATATAATATAAAAAATTTAAGCCTTTAAAATCCTTTTTAAATAATTCCGCTAACCTTTTGACATTTTCTTCGTTTTTTTCGTTTAAGAATTCGAAGATATCGATTAAAATGCTTACGGTACCCCAATACTTACTGGTCCTCTCCGCCGCCAATTTACGCTCCCTTTTTAGTAATTTTGTTCGTTATATTTTTAGGCATCTTTTTACGTCGGCTATGGTACGGAAAACTATCTTCGTCCGTGGGATATCTTATTTGCTGGTTTTGCCCTTTAAAGGTATCCTTTTTCTTTACCCTTAGGTATCGAAAATAATACCTGACTTCGTTTTCGGCCTTTCTTTTCTTTAAGAATATCATAAATTATAGCTAAGCCTTATTAAATGCTAAAGCATAATTAATTAAGTACCTAAAAACGGTAATTATGGAACTAAGTAAACGGCATATTAAGTTTGATTTTAAAAAACTTAAAGGCTTTTAGGAGCCCGGTACTTTTTTCCAGGGGATTACTCCCGAGGACTATGACGAGCCTCTAACAAAACGAATATCCCCTCTGGCGGAAATTGGTGGCCAAAGCTTATCGATTTCCGGAAACGTCACATTTAATACAATTAAAAGCCGCGAGGAAATAAGAGACGTAATAAAAAAAACGGCGTTAAGTTGAACAATACATCCAGGCTCTCCATAAGATTATTATTAAATAATATATAACTTGTGATTAGGCCTTAATCATCGGGCTGTAATTATAGAAAAAATCCAACCTTTTTTACCAACCGCTGAAAACGTCGTTATTTCAATTAGGGAAGTTCCTTACCCGGTGATAAAAACTAAGCAGAATATTTTACGAGAAGTTCAAAATGCGAATATTATTTTTATATTGAATATATTCTGGGCCGTAAACAGTTTTTATATCGTTTTTAAGCATATGCCCTGTTCGTTTTACGAAATCCGCGTTAATAAATTTCTGAATAAAATACGGCTTGCTGCCATAGTCGGACAGGTAAGTTGGCTAGTATAGTTGCTAGTTGGATACATAATTTTAACGTTATTAGATATTGGACGGCCTGTTCTACTTGGAAGAAAAGGGCTTCGAGTATGGTTTATTAACATGTTCTAATATCTTCCTTTCGTTAATCGGCAAAGTTAAAATCGGTAAATATATCCGTACGTAACCATATACATTTTTTATTAACACGGAATAGAAGTGCAGGAATAATGCCAAATATTACCGTTAGAGCAACCGAAACTAAGAGATATTAGAGCTCTAGGTCCAATTACTGCCGATGTCATGCTAGGAGATTACGAGAAGGATACCGAAATCGCCAGTCGTTAAGATGGCTCTAAGGTTATGGATTTTAGTATAACGGCAGCCTCGGCAGTTTCGCTTAATGAACTTGCAGAGGTACGATAATCCCCATAAGTGCAACTTTACGTCACTAAATAAATTAATATCCGCTTTTATGGCATCCTTAAAAAGAGGCGAGTTTATAAGGGTTGGTAAATTTTGGTATCGTAAGGAAACGGAAAGGATGTAAACCTTTAGCCGGTATTTAGAAATAAATTATCTACGTTTTAATTTTCTAATTTATATATTTATATATATAGAATTAATCTCCGAATATACAGAGCACATTTCCTATACGGGAAATTGCCTTATCGACTTATTAAGGATAAACAATATATTAAGAAAAGGGGCGGAAATTAAAACCGGAAAAAATAAAGAATATAAAAGCTAAAAGTTTAAGAACTGTATTTGGGTTTGTGGTTTTAATCCAGGAAATGGTGTACGGTAACCGGGGTACATTATGTGGCTATATTTGAAACGGAAGCTATAAACGTCTTAAAGGATTTAAAAATAAATATAGTTATTAAAATAATATTTAGTATTAGGTATATGCAGGTTCTTAAAAAATCGGATGCCGTTAATTTATATTTATATAAACGCAGAAACAATTTTAAAATTATTATAATATTTATATGCAATATGGCAACTATTAAAGAATTGTTAGAAAATCTCGAAAATATGAAAGAAATGCAAAACTTTAAGCAAGTTGCAAAGTTAAAAAATAAAAAAGTTGCATTATTATATAAATTAAAGCATTATAACAAAATATCGGATAAAATAATAGAACTTTTCTAAAAGTTAATTATAATAATATTTTTTTTTCAAAACGCCGTAAATACCATGGAAAATAGATAATTTATAGCGGATAAGAAGTAGCTTTTATATTAGGGGATGGATAAAGTAGAAGAAATAATGTTTAAAATAAAACGGCTGAATTAAAAAGGGGTTAAGGGGTCGATTTTAACGGCTTAGTTCTATACGTGATTTAGGATATTGGGTTATATTTACGAGGAGTTTGTTTATTTGGTTGTATAGCCGTCTTTATAATATTTAGGAAATGTTGTCGAAAATTGACAAGTTTATACAATTCGTAAACAGTTTTTTTAAACTCTTTATAGGCATTATTTATACGTTTAGCCCAGTTCTCAAGGCTTAAGACCGCTTTTCGAAAATTTTTAATCTTTAATTATATCCTTTTCATCATTTTTTCCAGATCTTTAAATCTCGCTTAATTCTGGCCCGCCCGCTAAAGTGATATAAGGCCTTATAACTATTTAACCACCCTTTTTAACTTATTTACCCTATATATTTATAAAGATTGGTTCGATTCGGGTTTTTGTGATATAAGTTTTTAAGAAGATCTTAAAAGCATATGCGGCATTAAAGGAAAATTAGTTTGGAGCGTAAACCTAAGAAATAGATTTATCGGAAACGGTAAGGAAGTCTTTGTTTAAGAAGAGGACGAAAATTAAGAAGGAAAGAGGTCGGTAAGGGACTGGGGGGAGACACCTGATAGCGAGGAGTAGGAGACGTCGCAGCTAGGGATAATGGTTGTATCGGCTTTGGCGGTCTTAGAATAATTACCGGGCTGCTGACCCTGATAGAAATACGTATTAAAAAGTGGGGTAAAATTATTGGGATCCATATTGCACGATGGAATTGTAAAATAAAATAATAAAAATCGTTGCGGAATTTAAGTTAAAATGGAAAATAATGGCTTCTTATAAGATGTAACAGCTTGACCAAACTTTAGTTAATTTGTAATTATATGCCGGAAAATCTGCTATTTTTAGAAGCATTCTTTTAGCATTATAACGTTTTTTGGATGTTATTAAGCTTAGATAGCCGATTATTTTATCGATTAAAGATATATAGTTGATATAGTTAAGCGTAAATGCTGTTCGTAAATGGACTTATTATGAATAATATGCGTTTCCGATTACCATTTGTGCCGTAGGCTTTATAATTATCTACTAATTAAATTCGTCTGTTTACCGCTTATACGCTTAAGAAAGTTACCGCGTATGTAAGGGGGCTTTATTTTTATTTTTAATTGTGGACCTTAATTTAAATTAATTAAATTAGTAACGGAGTCGTGTTCTACTTAATACGTCTATTAATATAAAACGTTCGTTATAGCAACTGCGTAATGCTTTTATATCCAGACTTTTGATAACTTTTAAATTGTAACTTTTTATTAAAGATTATGGCGGAAGACCTTAAACAAGCCATTACCGTATAAAAGGAGGCCATGCCTAATGTAAGAACTGCTTATTATACCTTTTACCTAGCCCCGAATTTTGGCTAATAGTTTGATAAAATCAACCCTTCTCCGATAATAACCGAAGGTATTACCAACATATATCTTCTGCTTACGAGCCACTTGTCGGATATTATCCAGCTCTTTATGATACGCAGAAAAAGATTACCCTTAATTTCTCTAACATGCTTATGGATTATTTAACTGCTGTGCGGTGCTTATACGATTAATAAAACGTAGCTTCCTTTTGAAAAGAAAAATGTAAGCTCGTTTAGGAAAATTATAGGGATTTAGAAAAGAGATATGAGGACGTCCTGGCAAAGAATCTTGTATTAAGTATTGAAGTCATAAGCAAGAACGATATTATCGTAATGTTAAAGCAGAAAGTTTACGAATTGGAGGCCTGAGTAGCTGCGTAGAGTGTTACTACTTGGAGATAACTGGCTATTAATAGGGGTTAGTATATAGAGTAGCAAATTTCTAGGGTGCCTATACAAAAAAAAGGTCTAAAATGAAACTGATATTAAGTGGGATATATTATATTATATAAAACTTTATATTATTTTAAAGTAAACAGTTTAAAACTTGTTTAATATAAATTATCTTTTTACTTCGCGTAATAAATATAAAAAAGGAAAAAAAAATACGAAATAAAGGAATAAAGTTATATTTTCGGCTTTAATTCTAGAAAAAAACCTTTATTTTTAACTAAGCGGGGCCCAGCTTAAAACCCTGCAAATAAAGGCCATATATAGAGGACATAAAATGCCATTATGGGCTCGAAAATGGTCCCCATTAACTTCTCGCAACTAGATTTGACCTATTTAATAGCCATAACTCGAGTGAAAAAGGTGGAGAAAACGATAAAAGAAAAGAACCAGCAAAAGAAGAAGCGGTTAGATGGGTTATATAAAAAATGTGCTAAACTTAACGCCGACTGTAACATGAATATAGTACTCTTTATTCGCGATTGCGAGAACGGGCGGTGTAATATGTTAATCGTAACCAATAAGTGGCAGCTTTTATATACTGATTTCGTAAAAAAAGGATAATAAATAAGTGTAGGCGCCCTAACTAATTACTTTTTAAATAAGAAGCCATCCGTTACCGACTATTATTAATCCGGATAGATTTTTAAAAAAAGAGAAACAGGAACCGTAAGTGCATAAAAAGACCTTAGAAGATCGTTTGAAGAATTTGAATATTTTTATACTTCCGAAATCAAAATTATTATCTTAAAGGGAAAAGACGAAAAAGGTTATTTCGATATAGGTAACTAATTAAAATCCTCTAGCTTAGTTATATAGCCGTATTCGGGCACCTTGTTTCTTTTAAGGATACGAAAAGCTATCCTAGTTGATTTGCATAAAATTCATATATATAAACCGCATAGTCGAACTCTTAGTGTCCGGTGTAAAGCAAAAATGTCAGGAAGGAATCCAGTATTTCTAGGGAGGCCTCCTTCCCCCAACTCTATTAACCTTCCAACCGATCACCCACCAGGATCTACTATTAAGCTTGAGGTCGTTTTAGATAAACTTTAAGCGTTTAAAAATCAGCCAACTCCACCATTAAAAAATATAATTAAAATAATGGCTAACGAGATTAAATATATTCGAGACGAATTGATATACCGCCAAAAAATGGAAACACTTAACGAAAAGTTACAAAAAAAAGTAAACTATATTCTTAAGCATTTAAAAATAACAATTATTAATTTTAAAAAAAAACGGGAACAAATTAATAACGGAAATTGGTAACAAAATTCTTATATAATATTTATATTAATATATATAATATATACTTTAATCTTTTATATATCTTTTTTAATTAAGAGTTTTAGTATAACGGGTATATTAATATAGTTATACCACCAAAATAAAAGATAAGTAAAATAATCGCAATTACGGTAATCATTTTGGTATTTACAGTTGCATAAATACCTTTTAAAGGCCTAAACCGTAACATTTATTATCATCTTTTTTAAAATAATAAGAAAACTAAATAAATAAAATACGAAAATTAATTACTAAAATATTACGAAATTCTATATTTTGTAACAAACCTTTATTAAATTCGTTTACCATCCTTTTACGCCCTTTTTACGGCCTTATTACGCCTTTCCTACGGCCTTATTACGCCTTACTTGCCACCCTTCTTACGCCCCCCTTACCGCTCCCCTTACGTCCCCCCCTTACCGCTCCCCTTACGCCCTTCTTACGTTATTCTTAGGCCGCCCTTATACCCCCCGTACGTCCTAAAAACTAATTCATAATAATACTGATATGGATCGTATTATAGTTAGGCTAATCGCAAAAAAAAGTTCTATAAGGTATAAAAAGTATAAATTATTATAAATAATCTTAGCTCTAAAGAGCAATAGTTAGGAAGTTTTATATATAATGTGGGGGCGCCGGAACAACGTTATTACGGAGCTCTTATAGTTTTTAAAAGTTTTAATAATTAAGTAAATAACTTTTATTTTACGACATACCTTTTAAATAAGAGGAAGATATTTTTTTAAATCTGTTACTTATAGCTTTATATAATCCTTAGATTAATATATTAATAAAAAAAATAATAATATACTTAATATAAATATTAAATATAATATTAGAAAGGTAAGCCGTATATATTTTAAGTAATTTCGAAAAAAAAAGTTTTATATTTTCTTTTTATTTATCGCTTATGGTAACGGGTAACGAAAAATGGGTCCATACGCTTTACGCATATTTATATATGCTGTTTTTATAACGTTATAACGTTTTTTCTTTTTTTCCCTTTTTCGGTTTTGATAATAATTTCGTAAGTATTTTAAGCTAAGGAAAATTAATCGCTAAGTTAATATTATGCGTATAAATATTTATCGTTATTATTATTATCATTACCGAAAGTAAGTATTTTTTTCCCACGTACGGCGCGTATGCTACGCGCTTTGCGAGTTACTGAACATATTAACTGGTAATCGTAGCCACCATTAACAATAATAACAATAATAACAACGTAAGTACCTGCTGTTCCCGGATAACTCTGCACATACTAACGGTAATCGTAAATGCCTTCCCGTACTTAGCATGCCGCAGCTGCCCGCGCTCGTAAAGCGCGTACCGCGCGCGCGCAGGCCGCGGCCGCTGCTACCGTTGCCGACGCCGCTGCTGCTGCTGCAGGCGCCGTACCGGGGCCTGAGCCCGAGCTAAAGGATTCCCCTACGCCCGCCTTTGCGCCCACGCCTGCACCTGGTACGGAGCCGTCGACTCCGGCGTGCCCGCCGCGCCAACATCCCGCGCAGGGCGTACGGCATGCCGTGCCTTGTAACGGCTGCTTGCGTTCCGCGGTTTCGGGCCGCTTTAACGGGGCTTGCTACAATGCCGCCGTGGGCAGTCGCTGCTGGCGCTACGCCGACGGGTACAGCTGCCATCCGGTATACGTACCTTTCTACTTTTTAAAAGCTTCTTCCTCTATTAACCATTAATCGCAACCCTGCCTTAATCCGTCCGCTCGCCGTCTACCTGGTCGCGGCCATCAAGGCTAACAACCGCCTTACCGTAAGTTCTTTCCGCAATTCGTACGCACCAGGGAACGTACTAACCACGTAACAAAAGATTTGCAGCTTCCGCGCCGCTATACGCACCCTCCAAAAAGGAGAGGCTAGGAACGAAAAGAAAAAGGAGAAATAAATAACTACGCCTGCCGATACGTCTACTACCATACGCGGGCAGGTATTGGTTTTTATTAGGCAAATCTTTAATTTACTCTTACCTTAATAGCAATAACAGCAATAATAATTTCCTTAATTCTTTTAAAAGTTAAAGAATATTTGCTTTAAAAGTTTTAAAGCTACCCGTTAAATTTTCAAGTTTGGGAATATGATTTTTTACGGTCTTTAAATGCTATAATTATTATAAAGGCCGTTTTACGTATTAAGTTATTAAAAACTAGGTCTTTTTTAAAAACTTTTTCGAAAATTTAAAAAACTTTTACGAACTTTCGGCTTATAATTACGACGAACGTTTCCTTCTTTTTCTTTTCAGCTAATAAAAAATGTTTTCGTTAAATTAAACGTTATACGTAATAATAACGGTACGAAATTTCGGTATTAATATTTAGTAAATATTAAAAGCTCAGTATCCTATTAAATAACCGATATAAGCTTTCGGGTTTACCTTAAATTTTCGCTTTTTTTTCCAGCGTTTTGTAACGATATGCGTAGTTGCGGCCGGCGGTATCGGTATAATTGCTCTTATAAGGTGGATTTAAAAGTCCAAACCCTAATTGGGGTTTAAAATTACTGATCTTTTAGTCTTATGGTTAACGTCGCACTCTCGCTTATTTCACACTTTTTAATCTTTTATTAACGGATACGTTTATACGTATAACGATATGCGTAGCTGCGGTTGGCGGTATTGGTACAATTGCTTTTATAAAATGGATTTGGGTGTTTAAACTTTAATTAAGATTTGGATATAAAAAAATGGCCCCGGGGCGTTCCTTATTTAAGTGCGGATAAGGACTTTTAACGCCAATTAACGTTAGAACTGCTAATTTTTTAAATCATATAGCGAAATAGCTAATCCTTTTTATTCCCTTACATTAAACTTATTAATCTTTTGATTTCGTAATTAGCGTCGTACCTTCACTTATCTCATAATACGCCATATACGAAAATCTTAAACTAATCGGGTTTAAGGTTTACGGTAATCACGTTTATAATAATAGGATAATATTAAGGAAAGTATTACCTAAACCAACGTACTAACATTTTATTAAATAAAAGCAGATCGTACGAGTAACTTAGGTTTATATTATATAACTATGTTACAGTTTTTATTACTTTAGGTTAAAAGTTCTTAAGAAGATACGTTTCTAGCCTTATTTAAGAAGTTTTATTAATTAACTTTTAACCTGTTCCCTTAATTGCCCTTATATATTCTTTTGTATATAAGAAAGTTATTTTAAGCTTAATTCCTTTTTCGATATATTATACTTAATTCGTAACTAAGTTTATTACGAACGTCCCAATATTATTATCTTATTTAATTTTACAAATGGAGAGTTTATATTACCTGCGCATCTAATGTTCGACGTCCTTAGTAAAACGGAACACCGGTTTTTCTTTTTTTTTTTTTCTTTTTTTTTTAGACGAGCGTATTACGGTTGCACCATACCGTAACGTTAAGGGCACAAAAGATTAAAGGAATGATCGCAATTATAGCAATCATTCTGATGCTTACAGCTGCATATATACTGAAGCTGTTACGGCAGCCCCAAACCGTAACAGAGCGGCTATTAAAAAGGCGAAAAGTTTTCTCTTATATTCGTTTTTAATTATTAAAAGCCATTTTAAGTTATCGAACCTCATAGAATAATCGAAATAATTCCGTGCAATACGTTAAAAAGGTTTAAAAATTCGGCTTTCGGGCGAGCATTTTAAAATCACTAAAAATGCGTTCGTACAATCATAGCTTTTATATTTTAAACGTTTCGTCCCTTTGATAATAACGTTTCTGGCGTTTTTAACGAATACGTTAAACGCCTTAAGTTTTAAACGCCTAAACCTAAGGTTTTAAAATTTCTTTATTTTCTTACGGGGTCGTAAATAATCCCTTATTAGCTTTTATAACCTTCTTTCCTTTTTTTTCTTTAATCGTCGGAAGTATCAAAATACCTACCGGGTTTTACGGAATTATTAATACGATACTTTAATAAAAATAAAGCGGCTTATATTTAAAGAAAGCTAAGTTATATACCTAAGTAAGCTTTATATAAATAATATTTTTATTAATCTTTCCCTTTTTAAGGGAATAATCCAGACCGTAATATTTAGGTATTACGAAACAGGAAAGACTCCCAGACCAGAAATAAGACCCTAAGAAGGTGACCCCAACGGGTAAACCTCGGCCCCACAAAATAATCTCTGTCGCGTTAACAGAAACCATCCAGAAACTCCTAAGGGACCATACAAAGAGACTTCAGGGACCTTAAGGAGATGAAAAGGATATATATGAACCAAGTTTCCCTTATGGATAGCACCTACTTAATTCCGTTCCTTAGCTATTAATCTAAGCTCTTAACTGGAAGCAATTGCACCGTTCTCTAATTAAGGAAAGAGTCTTTAAATCTTTTTAACGAATAAGACCCCTAGTAAATCATTCCTCGCCCTATTGTTACCTGCAAATCAAAACCCCATTTCGGATACTGCTTATACTTCCAGGTGGATATATGACAGGTTCGTTACACTAGGAAGTGCAGAACGCTTTTTATATACGGAAAGACCTTACTAATCGGAATATATATATTCCGTAACTAAGTTACTTTAACGCTGTACGCGTGCTATAGTACCTACAACTAAGCTTAATACAGCAACATAACTAATATCTCTTATACCAGATACATAGCTAATATCGCGTTATCTGGGATAACTAATTAATATATAAATTATATTACAAGTGCTATACGATTGCAAAAGAATAAAATCTATTAATATGGCTTAATTTCCCTTTATGTAACGGCTAGTCGGTTTAACCAATTATTAAACCTAAGTCGTACGGTTTATGTTAACAACAATATTGTAGGAAACTAAGCAATAAGGTATGCGATAAGGTGGATCCCTTATTAACGGGCCACCCCCTTAACGGGCCGCCATTTCCCCATATAAATCGCCGAAATCATTATATTTTTAATAACATTTTAAAATTCGATTAAAAATGGGAAAAATAAACGGCCTGCGGGATTAAAATCACCTTAAACCTTTTAATTATAAATACTTCGGAAGATCGTTATACTTACGTAATTAATTTTTCAGATTTTTTATATTCGGGAAACGTTATGTTATAGTTATATCATACCGCTATACCACTAGGGGCAAAAGATCGGTAAAATGATCGTAATTATGGCAATTATCCTGGTATTTATAGCTATATACATGTCCTGGAGCTGTATGGTACCCCCGAACCGTAACACGTCATTACCATATAATTTTCACATATTTGAACCGATATAAAAAAAAATTTATAATTTTTTTAATAATAAAAGTATTAAAATAAAAATTTATATATAATTATTTAATTCCGAAAGGTATATAATTAAGGTAACTATTTTGAAATATCGTCATTTTATAAAAAGTTATAACATATAACAAAAAAGTGGGGATATTTTTCTATAAAAAAAAATATATTACTTTTTAAAATATTAATAACATAACAAATATTAATAACATAAAGCTAAGCTATTATATATCAGTAAAAATATAAACTAAATTATTTATACAACTTATTCTAAACTTTTACCATTTTTCGTTACATAATTATTTAAAGGTAAACCCGAAAGCTTAATCCTAACAATTTCCCATATAATTTATATAAGAAAACGTTAACGTATTATTTCTACAACTTTAACTTTCATTTTCTCCATAAAAACGTTAATATTTTTGAATGATACTTTTTATATAACCTTAATATATAATCTTAATTATTATTCCGGCGGCCGTTTTGCAATATATATTTTCGTTATTTAATTATAAACATATAGTTTCGTTAATTTTGTATAGGAAATGGCGGCCCGTTAAGGGGGTGGCCCGTTAGTAAGGGGTCCGCCTTAATCACGTTTAATAATAGCAGATTATTAAAGGTAATCTGGGTAACTAAGTTGTATTACAAGCTGGTGCTATCTAGATTATAGGAGAAGTAATAAACGTATCTATATACTGGTGCCATAATAATATGTTTTGCATGGCTCGAATGGCTCTATCGTCGAGCCCATCGAGCCAGTGGAGCCTGGCTCGAATGGCTCGATCGTCAAGCCTATCGAGCTATCACGTGATCCTGAAGTATAAGATACTTGTGTCATGGCGCCGACCGTCTCCAAAAAAGCCAAACCTGTTGGATCATAACATTTTAAAACGTTAATTTTCGGGTATATCTATTAGATCGTTAAAAGACTTACAAGCTGTTAACAGCTATATTAAAAACCTAAGATATGCCCAGCCAAAAAAAACTAAGGTACTTTTAATATCACTTCAAAATAAATATATAACGCTATTTAGCTTACAATAGTAAAATTTTATTAACGAAAAGGCGTTTATATCAGCTCCCATCCGGTATCTATCTCTAGATCCTAAAGGTAAGCGTAATTTTAGCTCCTTTATCCAGGTTACTAATTTAAAACCCCTTCCCCCAAATATAATATTAATTACGGATCATTTAATTTCAATTTTAAGATAATAAATAATATATATAGTTCTCTTTCTTTTTTTAAGGTAAAAATTACGGTTATTATCTCTTTTTAAATTAATATATTTATTTTAACTCTTTTATAAACGAAGGTTTCCGCCTTATATTTTATAAAATAACAGATTCAATAAAAATATTTACAGCCTGGATCGAATCTCTTTCGGAATATAGCAACCCCTCGCAAATTAATATATTTTATATTAGGACGTTTTTTTATACGCTTATATTTTGATATAATATTCGAATCTTTTAAAAATATTATATTTAAAGGCTTTTATATTTGCTCAATCCCTTACTAAAAGTATTTTAAGTCATTTTGAAAAATATAATAAGGTTGGAAACGGTATGGAAATTATCGAGCATAAGCGCCAGGCCGCTTTTTCGCCAAAAAGAAAACGATTATAACCTTTGAATAACTTAACTTCTATTAAACGTAGGTAGACCTTAAACGGATACGCGCCCGATAACTTAAAGGAAAAGCCGGAACAAAATTTCGTAACGAACCAACGCAAAATATCGGTAATTAATTAGCCTTACCTAGGGTTAAGCTTTAATAAAATTGCATTTAAACAAATTAATAACAACCTTAAAAAGGGTAATAAGCAAGGATATAATAACGATAATTCGATTTTTACCTTTGGAAGGTAGCTACCAGGAGATTTAAAATCGGCCGAATTTTATGAAAAAGTTTTTATTCTGGATATTCCTAAATATAACGTTATTTAATTTACACCTTTCTTAAACGATAATATAGCATAGCCAATTTCCGTTATAAATCCTAAAAAAAGTTATTACCAAGCACTTTTATTAAGCCTTAAGGCTTTAACGGAAAATAAATAAGATATACCATCAGACCCCCTATTATTTAAGCAGCAACAAATATCGATAAATGCATATGTACCAACCAAGAAAATTTATAAACATATCTCTACGTAGACTAACGACGTTATAAATACGTCATGCTCGTCTACATACATTAGGGATAGGCCAGAAAATTCTTTAAATACTACTACCTTTTTTAAAAACTTTCTCCTAGAAATAATCAACGTAATCGAGAATCTAAGTCAGCTTTATACACAACTACCGACAAAAGCTTATTCAAATATTCTTAACAACCTTCCACAAGTAAATAAAACGCAGAATAAGACTATTCCTTTCCAGCCAGGTTCGGCCTGGACTGCAGCTGATCCAACTGCTTGGTCCGGCACGATATAATCCCGCCTTTTAAAAATCGGCGCCTCATGCTTTTAAATAAGGATAATATTAAATTTAATCGGCTGCATAAATATCTCGCACTAATATGAAAAGAAAAAGTTAAAATTATGCCAAAATTCCCTAACAAAACGCGGGCATCCAATAAAGCGCCTAACCTTATTAATTTTGGATACTCTATTAAACGGTAAAAAGCCTAATCAACAGGAACCCGGATTAATCCAAAGGACATCGAATAACACCATAAAAAGCTCCGAGGTTATACCACAAATGTCGTTAAGAGAGAAAAGGAAATATCTTATTAAAGCGAATCAAAAAAGCCAAAAACTCCGCAAGATAATATTAAAGGCCGGCTTATAGATTCTATTACGACAAAAAGTCTAATAAGTTAACTAGTTATCAATAATTTATAGGTTATCTTATTAAAGATTACACTAAGGAATATATAAATTATGACGTCAAGTTCGATAATATGTTAGCTAAGGTTAATTCGTTTCCATATTACGAATGCCTGCTTTTTATTTTTGATAAGCAGGTTAAGTTGTTCGTACATAATGGGAAAACGGACATGGCCATATTTTTATCCTCCCTTAATTCGGTAAATGGTATACGAGATGTGTCGGGGCTACGTGCAAAATTAGGGACAGAAAGCGTGAGTTCTACGTCCCCCTCTTTAAGCACGGCTGATCCGAAGTTTTAATAAGGATCCCGTTTCGAAAGAATCTTTAAGCATTAACGTTAGCCGCTTAGCTGGACGGATGAGTCAGTTATTTAAAAAGCCTGCCTTTAACGATAAAGATTCAATGATGGTTAATGAAACGGTTGACCTGCCATGTAACTCATTTGAAAGGCTCCGTTCCAATCAATGGCTTAATATAGGCGTTATCGCAGCTGTTATGGAATTGATAAACAAACCTTCCTTTATCAGATGCTTTCTTAGTGTCCTACTGCATCAAAAACGAGACGGTCGTTTAACCCCGATCGAAAAACCTTTTGGCCTTTATAAGAGAACGATGGATAAAAAGAAACTTAAGGACCTTATTAAGCCGTTGGTTTTTCTTTACCCCATTAATACTGGAAACAGCCATTTTACTTTATTAAAAATCAACTATTATCTTAAGGCGATATACTATTACGACTCGATAGTGAGTGATAATGGCTGTGTTAGAACGGTAATAGAAGTAAGTTTATAAACATTAATGTAAAAATATTTTATTAATCGGTTATAAAAAGAGTTTTAATATTTCGAATTTATATACAAAGATATGGTATGTATGGATCTTTCCTATTAGCGTATAATACCTGACTGTGTTATCAGCCTTACCTATAGCAGACGGACGGCTCATTTTGTGGGCTGATGGTAATACGTAACGCCAGGCTGCGGATAAATAGGTTGAAAGCAGGTAGTTGGGACGACGAGGTAAATCCTGAACGATGTCGCAAGGAATTGGTCGATTTGTTCGAAACGGCGCTCCTGTATGGCGTAATGGAACCCAAAGCGGCGTGGCGCAAAAGTATTACCACCCATTCTCGCCAAGAGAAGGAAGGTTTAGATTCTTATCCAGGCTAAGAGGCTTTCTCCGGTTAAGAGGTTATTATTTTAAGCGATTCGGACGACGGCGATGCACCCAAAAGCGAAGATGATTATTTATAGGATAAAAGCGTTAGTATCCGGTTAAATACAGCCGAACAAAGCAATTTTAACGATACGAACGAATTACCCAAACAAGAAAACATATTGGACCATTTTAAAAAAGATCTTAATATTAAAAAAAACATTGTAATTATTAATAAAGCAGGCATATCTATTAATACAGGCAGTACGTACCGTCATCTTATCTTATAAACTGCCATTATTTTAACCGTTCGTTATTAATCGAGAATTTCCGGAGCACCTTTCGAAAAAGCAAATCAAGCCGTACCGTGTTCGACTTATCGGCTTTTTCTAAAGTCGAGTTTACGAACGAACTACATGCAACTATGCTAAGATATTTTACAGCTGGCGCCGAGTCGAATTTTATATTATTTGATTACTTTACAGAAAGCTTAGCCTAATCTGGCCGTCTCTTACGTCACTATATTTAGAATATCGATTATCGTTATTCCAGGTTTAAATACCTTATAAAAAAAACGATTTAGGTTTATGGCCGAACAAACACCTTAATGTGCCATAAAAACCCCTCCCATACCGTACGGGTTTCTTCATAATCGTATAATAATTTGGTAAAATCTCCATACCCGTAATGCGAAAAAGAAAATAAGATTCGCGAAAAATCAAGAAAGCGTCCGTAAAAGGTAAGATTTTTTTATACGAACGTTCTACTTTATGAAAAAGACTGCCCGAACGAATTGGAAATTATGGATTTATTCGAGCAAGATTAATAACAACTTATCGATGCTGTTATTATTATAAGGACGCGCTTAAAAATAGGTTCCTTTAGGTAATATATAAAGCAGCTTTATATAGCGGTCAGATCACGTTTTGCGAACGGTATGACTATATGGCTGGATAAGAAGAACCCAAATCTTGGCCAGGACTTTAATTCTCTTATTAAGTATGCAGTTATCGCAGATTATAATAAGTTCGCCATTTTACTATTTTAAATCGAAATAAGTCCTGATATAAAAAGGCTACGAAAGATATAATTTTTATTATGTATAATCATAAAACTTAATACCAGATATTAAAACATATACGGCTAAAGAAGATAGCAATTATGTTAACTATTAAAAGGTACTAAATAAAAAAGAAAGATGACGAAATTTCCTTAAATATATAATAAAGTAATTATAACAAAAAGAAACCTATACCAGAGATTATCAAATAAAAAGACTTAAAAAATATAAGTTAATACGCGTAAGCGTATATATAATTATAAGCGTTATATATCGTTTTTAAATTATATTAAATTTATTAATAGCTATTATAAAATCCTTAAAACCTTAAGAATATGAATATACTTATGTCTTTTAATTAGGTTCTGTAGTTAGCTAATTATCCTAAGATGTAAATAGTTGTTATATATTACTTCCTTTATTTTAATATATGCCTCTTTTTAATGCAATACTTTGCTAAGTATTTACTTATTTTTACTTAAGCCTACCCTACATCTTTTCTAAATCCTCCCGGGTAACCTTTCCTATAAATAAACTTATAAACCGCAAGATTTAAAACTTAATACTATAATATTTTTGGCAATAACTTCGCTAAAAATGCTTAATGTTAAAATGTTAGCAGTTATAATGATTAAATCCAGAAATCTGGTGTAATTTCGTTTATTAATTTTATATGTTTTAGGAAAAATTTAGTCTATGGGCAACCGGCCTTAGATATACGATAGGTGACCAAGGATCGTTTAAGGACAAATAGCCATAACTGCGCCTACGGCATAACCTGAACTCGATAACGTAACGTAAACCGGGTATTCAACTTATAGATCTTACAAGATAACAGATCTGGTTTTGGATATTACGCATTCCCTACTTTTCGTATACAAGGTATTAGCCTCGTACGCCGAATATAATAACCGGTTCGTATATGTATCATAGTGCGAAAAAAAGGCTGGGAACCGATTCGGATAAGGCGGGTAAAACTGCTAGTCGGCTACGATCAGGGGTCGAAACAACGGATCCACGGCACTAATCACCTATGGAATGTGTTAATGTTCACCCACCACCATAAAAGAATATATGGGTGGAACTGCCTCATTTAAATGGCTACTAGCGGACCAGGGTGGAAGGTATGGGTACTTAAATATAAGTTTAAATGGAACGCGCTTACCGCGTCTTTAGTACTTAGACTATATAAAGGAGGAATGCTTCCTTAATTCCCTTAATTCCATCTTCGTCTCTTTTAACCCCAACCCCAGCAATCCTTTCCCGTTCCGGCAAGCCAATATATACTTTCTAATGGGGAAAATGTTAGACTTCTCCCAGCCACCCTTTTCCGACGAGAAGCTGTTAAATGATGACGATTTCCCGACTTTTTTTATACGGCTAGACGGCCATTCTTTATCTATGCACGATTCAGCCGTTACTTTCTTTAAAGATCAATGCCATAAACATATTAATCCGCTTAACATTCCAAGTAAGGATATATGGGAAACCGCCTTAATTCTTCTTAATATCGCAAATACGGAAAGCGGTAACAAAGTTAAGGTACGAATATCCCGGACCCCAGAACTTCGGCTATACCCAGATAAATATCCAGCTGTTACGTATGCATAGGAATCAAGGCTGCAGGCCGAAACCATGGAATTATGCTTTAATAATCCTCGAACATTTATAACCACCTTACGTACAGTAGATTATGGCAATATTGACATAAACGACCTTTAGGCGGTCGATAAAAGTGATGGCTTAAGTGGCGATCACGCTTGTGTCGCATGCGGCGAACTTGTAGCCATCTATCTAGATTGCAATAAGCAATATTATCATTAATTCTCTTTATTTATCTAATAATTATTTAAATTATTAGGCCTATTAAAATTGTTTCGAAACTAACGGCGTTTATCCTTTATATTACGCGGATTTTAAATAATATATCGAGCTTTCGTATTGCTTATTAACGACGACCATTAGCAGTTTTCCTGCCCTTTTTTGACACTTTCGATCTGAACATATGCGCGGAACGGAAGGGGAATACGAGTCATTTGCATACGTTAATAAAACGTACCAATTCCCCGGACCGGTCGTCATAAGGCAGGACGGTTAATTACTGCAATATAGTCAGGTATATGCTTCAGCTCGGCTCTGGCGAAGAACATATCCATCTGCTCGCCGATCGAGCTGCCCTGTTGGTTATTGCTAGTTCAGTTACATGCTAATATTATCGTAAAGCCTGATTCGTAACGCGTTCTCCGACTGGACTACCCTGGTGATTTGTTTAATGCGTAGCGTAGGCACGTTACGAGGCAAAAAAAGCCGTTTAAAACATATATGCCGCGGGAGGGAAATTGGATAAATAAAAGTATACGTTGGTTTTTTGATGCCCTATTGCCTTATAAGCTCAACGTCGTATACTTATAAATACAGTTATAAATCGGGGATATCGTTAGGTGGCGACTGTGCCGTGTAGATAATGATTCGGAAGATAGCGTACGGCTTGCATTTATGGTCCACCTTTAGGTCTCGAGTTAACTAAGCTTTATTACCTTAGATGATAATTGATATATATTACTTTTTAAGCATTAGCTAATAATAATTCGCTAGCTGGAATTAACCTTCCCCTTACGTAACGTTTCGGTGGATGAAGCTATCATAGGTATAAGTGTAGGTATAGGTGTTAGCGTTCGCGTTAAACCTTTTTTTGCTGTTGTTCCTCCTTTTCGACTACGTTGAGGAAGTTGGGATACCTTTATCCGAATTAAAGTAGATAACTTCCCACGTAAAAGGTTTACGGCGTAAGGTGGGATGAAGCTCGTCGTCGATAGGCCCGGATCCCCTAAAGCGCTTAACCGCCCCGTTACGCAGCCCGTCTGCAAGGCAGCTAAACGTACGACTATATCATACTTAAAAGCGGGTTATTATGAGCGAGGTTTAGCCATTGCCGATTAACGCCATCCTGCTCGAAAGGTCTAATATGAGGTTAATCTTTAGCGTGGTATTTTTTAAAATCTTCTTCGTATAGGCAAGGCCGTATTGCTTCTCGAAAGGACTGTCGTCAGGAGGATAGGGCGGTAAGGTACGGGGCAATGGTCGTGCTGCTGATAGTAACGTAACTTCTGCTTTGCGATATTATACTGCTAATAGGTTAATAACCGAATGCCACCGTAATAATGTCGGTCCTCCCGATACCGTATCGGTACCCATATTAATCCGCTTCATAGAAGAAACGTAAGAGCACCGGCGGCCGCCGCCGTAAATGAAAGAAATAGCTGCCTGCCCCCGTAACCCGCCGCGCGCGGAGCGATGCCGCGACTACTACCACCGCTGCACCTTACGGTAGGCGCCGCTGCCATAACGCGGCATTTACGCTTGGTACCGCATAACGCTAATGTTTCGTTATCCGACATTCCGGAGGTCCGCGTTATAAAAGTAACGACGACGTTCGCGCCCGCCGCCCCGCTGCCACCGTGCTGCTTGTACGCATTGCCGCCGTTATCGGGCGGCTTTCCTCCGATGTGATAAGAGTTCGCTACGTTACCGCTGCTATCGCCGCGTATGTATGCTAACATTCTAGGCCGAGGGTCCCATGGAGCTACGCGGAGTTATGGCGCGCACTTTCGCCGTAACGAGGAAGATAGTGGTTTGTATTTCCGTCGGTTACGCTGCTTCGCCGTACCTGTCCCGCTATATCCGCGTCTATAACGCGTTTAGTTAGCAACTTCGGATTTAACGGTTAATATCTAACTTATACATATCATCTTAAATATCGTTATAAGGATAACCAGGTTATCCCGAATATTAGCTTATACTTGTTCGTTTACAAATACCCGCTTGCGGGCGCGTTGCCGGCCTGATTCGAGCTCGGTTCGCCGACTTTGGAAACGAATAGGTTAGTTCCTCCGAAGGCGTCCCCCGTTTGCCTTTAAAGCAATTACGTAACCACGGGCTTAATTAAGGCGTTGGATATAAAAAGCTTTAAAAGCTTAAAGCTTACGAAGGCCGCCTGCAGGGGATCCGTATTAATCAACTTTTTTAAGGAAGTTATGGCATTTAATGTTAAACCTAAGCCCTTTAAATGCCTACGACCTTCGTATAATAAGCGACGGAAATGGCGATTATGGTAATATCCCCGGAAGACGAACGGCCTATTATGTATATGATAAGGGGGAGGGGGGGGGGGTGATCATACGCGGGTGCCTGTTTAGGATCGCCTCGTAGACGGGCTTTATAATACGTCCATAACCGTCCACTAGTTGAGGACCTAATCCCGGCCCTTGCTTACGTATACAACGTGGCGTAACACTTCGCCTTTTGCAATTTGCCGTCCGCGCGCGGCTTACCTATATGGATAACAATCTTGCTCAGGTCGAGCTTAAAACGCCTATGGTGGCTACTGATAATGCTACTCTCCGCGATCCTGGCGAACTTGTCGGCGTCCGGATTGCTACATCGCGTATCGGTTACGTGCACAACCCAGATTCTAACGCTACATCTGGCCGTGACGTTAGCCAGGTCGTTCTACGTTAATTTAGGCTCGTTCGCCTTCGAACCGATATTCTTGCCCCCGATGACGTTACCAGGCGTGGTAAGGATGTAAACGTTAATCGAGCTACTTAATACTTTGGTATGGATCGACGTTTTAATCCCCGGAAACTTTCTTTAGGCGATAGGGGTACTGCTCGGGATATGTTCGATCGCGTTTAAAATGGCCTTAATCTCGTTCCTTATCTTTTGGAACTTGGAACGAAAACCGGGCCTTAATAAGAATCATATCCTTATTACCAGTTTTTTATTTTTCCTTAAAATTCGGTACTTTCGAAGGCGGCCTTCTTTACGGTCTCGACCCTCGTAATCGTTCTCCTTGCACCCAAGCGTGGACTTAATTATAACGTCGGTTATATTCTTAAACCTACCCGCATTATCGTTTAAGCTTCCGATATTGGTCGGGGACAGGGATTTACGGCATAACCTGCCGAAGTTGATGCCTGGTACTTTCGTAGAAGGCCCCGTCCTTAGGCGCGTTGCAGGTTACCAGCCTGGGATACAGGAACTTGGTCCCTTTAACGCATCTACGATATCGCCGGGAGGCTCCTGCATACCTCCTGGCTTACGAGTAATCAGCCCGCCGGTCGAGCCTAGGTTCGCCACCTTATTATGGAGCTTGCAATAAGTCCGCCAGCGACATGTTCGGACTACTCCTTATCCGCATTTATGCAGACGTTTTTAAGCCCGAACCTCCCGCAATTACGGCCCCGTACCTTCCTATAACTTAAGGGAGTTCCCTTTCATCACTAACTCGGCGATCTACGTCGAATGGATTCTCGGGTATACATCTCAAAAAGCTCCCTTATGGCAACCGCAGGCCTGAAGGAATATAACTGCTAACACATAGGCACCGACTAGGGGCCCGACCGCACATATCCTGCATTATGAAGTCTTGAACATATATTCCATCCACGTAGCCCTTAATCGAAGTATCTATCGCCGGACGATTTGGCGCTAGCTGCGTCACGGGGGTCGGCGATCCTCGGCGAGCTGGGTCGGGTACTGGACTTACAGAACTGCGGGAGTATAATTAGTGAAGATGGCCGTCGAAGGTAACTTGGGCGGCGCGGTTATTGCCTTCGAGCTCGTCTGACGGTATGCACTTTACCGTACAAATCACCGATAAGTAAACCAATCGCAATACCGGACGTAACGAAAGCAGCCATCCTAGCTAAAATGTTTGGCATATAGCTAACGTAAATCTATTCATTAGTTAAAAAACCAGTAATTTATTTCGGTAATAATATGGTAAACCCCGAATAAAAAGCTAAGTTATGGAAGTTTAATTAAGATTTAAATTAAACGGCAGAAATTCTTTACCGCCTTTAACAGCTTACCAGTTAATCGCCGCATAAAAGCAGGTAAGGCTTTAATCGTTTTGGAATACTATACAGTACCTCCCCTCTTCTTGGCTTCGTTCGCGCCATAAGCCGCCGTAGGTACGAAGCGGGTATTATAAAGTCTATTATCGGTAATTAATACTTGCAGGTATTGTCTGCTGGCTGGCTTTATGGGCCCAGGCTGCAGGAATGCTGCCTGGGACATTCTCTACATATAAAACCAACACATAAAAGTTACGCCAGATTCCTGCATTTGATCACTATGATTACTAACATTTATTATAAAATATAACGTAAACTTTGTTAAAGAAATAAAAAGAAATTAAGAATTAATGAAATCTTTATATGCTGCAAGCCATACGCCTCCTAGAACTAGCGAACCTGGGTGTGCTTGGGCAACATAAGGGCGATGTAACGTAATGGACTTTTGTTATATACGCTTTTATAAGGTGGATTTGGGTATCCAAACCCTAATTAGGGTTTAAAATTGCTAATCTTTTGGTTTTGTGGTTAACGTCGTACCCTTGCTTATCTTACAGGCGATCTGGGAACCCAGGCGTTAAAGGGGCCCTTAATATGCACACCACTCTACCGCTATTCAATGATGCGTACGGAAGCGGGAACCTCCCCGAGTAAACAGGAAATTCAGGCATAGATATAAAAGAGCTACTCGGCCGTAATTAAACAATTAAGGAATTCAAAGCTAAAGAATAACATCATATAACCCTAGCTATTAAAGTCATCGAAGTAATTCCTGCGATACCCGTATCCATTAAACGACAGGATAAACATACCATAAGTTAAAAATCAAACCATTGCAACAGGCGCATTTCGCCAATAACACCTTTATAACATTTTTAGGCCCTCCCTTCCCTTCCAAACCTGGCCCCTATTAATCGCCCTGCATCCTAATCTATGATTTTGGTACGCCATACTTTGATATTATTAAGCCTAACGCGATCATGCACGCTACCTAGCTAAACCATGCCCTACTTTCGCACTTCCCACTCCGAACGTTAATAGCTTCTGGAAATATACCATCGAAAAACATGCACTAATAGATCTTCTCCTTTATTTGTTTTATTACCTCGATATTTCTTATTTCGAGCGTAAAAATATACTTCTACGCAAAACCGAAAGGTTAGGGATATTAAGTATATACGTTACCCAATCCTGCGAACGGTTTACCGTCGAAATACCCTTGCTTATTTTTAGTTGAAAGGCCGAATTGCATTATATTCTTCCAGATCTTGATTTTTTTTTCCGTTTATATAAAGCCTTATAATCGTGCGAAAAGGGTTGGAAAATCGTTAACGTCGTAATATATTCGACTTTTTTCTTAATAATTACTTTCGTAATACCAAATATCCTTGCCGTCGTATTTTGTCCCAAAATGGCAAAAAATAAATTCGCAAAATTAATATAACTAGTTTTTTAGGTCTTATTTATTTTCTTTACCAAAATCGCAAAAAGTCTAAACTAATTAACAAATAACGTACCAAAAAAGAATATGGCTTAAAAGATAATAGCCCATCTTAATAAAATTATCGGCCGGGGTCTCTTCGGTACGGATAAAATTAATCGTTTTATACTTTTTCGTAATAAATATATCTAATATCCTTATATAAACTTTCTGGTCGAATATATTTTTAACCAACTCGGAATTAGGATATTTTGCATAATAATTGCAAACTTCGAAAAAAGGGTAAAGTTGCTGGTTTAATTGGAACTTTTATCCATCTTTTGGTTTCCCGTTAACCAGGTATGATTTATGTTAATACTTATAAGGTCGTTCAGCTACGAAAAAAAGAAAGTAAAGGTATTTTTCCTATAAGCGCCTAATAAACTTCTTATAAGGCTTTATGCTATCCTTATCGAAAAGGTTTTTATGATATTAGCAAACCATTTATAAAAAGTATATTTGCCAATTATAACCATTCTCCGTTAGCTTTGTGTTAAAACTATAAAAAAGCAATCTTACTAATTATCCCGATTCCATGCCAATAGTAATATAACGTTATCAATAATTAAAACCATAACTTATTTCGAAATAAGTATAACTAAATAATTCGTAATATATTCGAAGGTTTTGCGAATAATCTTTACGACTTTATTATGCTACTTTAACGTAAGATTCGCTAAAAACAGCTTTATTAGGATATCTACGGTAGTTAAGTGGAATCGGTATCGAACCCGAATAACAGTTGGCGTATTAAGCGTTAAGTTAAAATTACGCATAAGCAGGTTTTAATCCGTTATCTTATGGAAGTCCTAAACCTTATTATTAATAAACTATTCGCTTTCGAGGTAAGTTTCGAAATGTTTGTTTACGAAGTAAACCGTCCCCCCCCGGAAAAATAGTTTAATCTCGGATTTCGGAAAAGGAAAGATCCCTCCTTCGGTTAGCTATCCGTACGACGCACGGATAACCCTGGCATTATAACTTAACCGAATGCTCGTAAAAGTCTTATTAAGTAAAGTCAAACACGTAATTTAAGTTACCTTATCGAAACCGTATATTTCCGTAATAAGGTATACGGAAATCGGATTTTACGGAGGGGATCGGATATTAATACGGCTCGAAATATATTCCGGATCAAACTTAGAAATATTACCACACTATAAGTTAAAACCTTGCTTCTTTTTACGGAACGAGTTCAACATTATATTTCGGTATTTTCTAACATACGATAAATTCCCAAACATGGTGCCGTCGAATGGTAAAAAGGGCCATATATAAATTATCCCATATTCTATATTAAAAATGCTAAGATAGTACAGCTATATAAAGTTAGCCGCGGATAAAATAACGGGACCATAAGTAAAATGTTCGTATAAATCCTTTATAACCGATAAATAAAAATATGCCCTTTTTTTTTATATTTATTATTTTAAGTCGACCGTACTTAATTTAGGCGGATATTTTCGGTTCTTATAGGAAAGCGATATAAAATCTAACGAATAACTTAAAGTTAATAAAGAATTAAAAGATAGAAAAAAAGCATAAGGTTTAAGCTTATTAAAGCCAGGCTAAAAATCCGGTTTATATGCATAGCTAACCCTAGTTAAACGGTTACACCGCCTACATTCTCTAGGTAGGTGTACATGGCTTACGTAAACTTTTTCCTCCCAGCCATCTAACAAGATCAAGCTCCATATACGGAATAAGCCGCTTTAATGCAATATTAATAATACGTATCGGAAAATCCGCGCAGCCTAAAGGCGCCTGGAATACTTAAACGGTAAAGATAACATTTTTAAGCTTACAAATATAATAACGAATATATTCAAAAGTTCCGTTAATACCTTATATACTACGAATATGTTATCGAAAATATCGAAACGACAAGTCCTAAATATTATTTTACGTTATAAATAAACCGATCCTTAACGAAATATTCTGCCAGCATTTTTTTAGCGGATATAAAATAATAACCAAGAAAAATGGATATTATTAATAAAACTAATATTAATAAATTAGTACTACGCTTATACGCGGTTTGGTACCTGGGAAAAGTTTAAGATAACGTTCTTATGCTTAATACGATATAAAACTTAATTCGCCGCTTACCCCGGATATCCCATAAAAATTCCGTATTAAGAAACGCAATTATAAAACTAAGCTAGGTAAAGAACGATATTGTAGGTAAAGAAAAGGTAAGCGCAAAACATGGGGGAAGTAAAGAAAATATTAGCTAAGTAACGAAAACCTTAGTGGCTATTTATGGCCACGTCTTCCTTAATATTACCCCTACCCTTAACCTGCTTCCAAGGCCTGGTATATACTGTACGATTTGAAACAGGGACATCCGAGTCGCTATCCGAATTATCGTCGGCCGAGATGTTATCATTTAAGAAATAGTTAATCGCGTTTGCGGTAACGGGAGAGTTCTTGATTGTGGTATTACCCGGGGCGTTATTATATGGTAAAGTTGAAACAAAACTACGAGGCCGCCAGTCCGGGATATACGCTAGCCGTAATGGCGGCAGCGATATGAGGGCCTTAGCCCAAAACATGATAAGGTTTTAATCGAGGTTTTCGACTTGAGGTATTAAGCCTTTAGCGGCTGTAAGTCGAGATAAGAAGTAAATCGTTTGGAGGTTTATTCCGATATAATCTGGAACGTCGGATTTGGGTCGTTTTAGGTATATATAAGCTAACGAATAAAATATCCAAGTCGATAACTTTATGGACCGCTCGCATTTTGATCTAAAATAAAATGGGAAAATATTAAGGCATAATTTCCCAATAAAAATCCCGACGAGGAGATTTAAAGTAGTAAGGATATATAATATTGGCATCCGAGAGTTAAAATTATATTCCGGGCATTTAAGACGTAGCGGCCCGGGGTATATATGGCATAGGTATAGGATGCGAAAAATCAGATCGCCAACTCGGCCCCGACAAATCAGTTCTACTACTCCGTCATTCGGACATACCGAATATGGCCGTAAGGGTGGAAGTTCCACTCCGACCGCTTCTACGATGAATAAAGAATATACGAAAAGTGGCAAATATGCAGGAATTTGTCGAAAGTTGCATAAAGTTTCAGGGTTAAAAAAAGGCCCTAGGTTTTTAAGCGAAGGTTAAGCTATGGTAAAAAGGTTGGTAAAAGTTTGGCGATTAATATCAGTTGTATTAATAGGTACCATATTAATAACTGTAAATCCAGCTGAAGCAGTGGACTTAACGGTAAATTTAGTTAAAGCAGTAAGCTTAAAAAAAGTACCAGCTGTACTAAAAAATTCTATGGTTTCATTATTAATCTGCATTTTAAAAAAACGATACTTTTATAAAATGGCGGAACACATCTTTGCAGTTCTAGGGAATCGCTGTCATATATAACTGATGCCAATACGGAGTTGGACACCCACGAGCCACGCGTAACCAACGCCGGCCATGCAGACCCCTGGCCCCCGATAATAGTTTCTAATACAACTCTGTTAGCAAGGGTAACAAAATATAAAAGAATATGGCCACTTAGCTATACCTCATAGGTACGTAACTGCATTTTGCGCGATGCAACTCTTAATCCGTATTTTAACTTATACGCGTTTTACTAACCGGCCGAACGAACCTCGGTCATAATAATACCAGATCACCTTTAGTACGCATTCCCCATCCGGGCTTAAGTACATTCGTATGCGGGCTAAAAAATTGACTTAACAGGGCGGATAATCCTAAAAAGTATTAACGTTTTAAATTTGGCCGGATAACGAAAAAGCCTCGCCAGGTCTAACGCATATAAAAATAAATATAATACCAGATCGACAAATTCATCTTAATAATATGAGAAAATAAAGGCTACAATCCTTGGTAATACCAGCATATTACTATCAGCTAAACATTCGATATCGTTAAACCAAAAAATAAAGTGATCACGATTGGCATAAAGGGCGCATAAGCGTTTAACCGGTAGGAGCATATAAAATACACATTACAGCTTCGGGTACGGGCTATTACGAATGGATAATCCGTATCTCATCTGGCTCCGCCCTTAGAAAAGCAAACATAACCACCATACTGTAGCAGATTGCATAATATACGCACTAACAATGGATAATACTAGGGGAGCACATCGCTACGATAAAACTAGGCCGGTTAATCAAATTAAAAATCACTTAATTAATGCAATATAAGATATCCAGCATTTATGGCAACTTTCCATACATGGTTACGCCTTAATATAAATTAGCCAATAACATCACCGTACGAAACGACAACTTACCGTTTATAACAACGCACTAGCAAGGTACTACAGTATACATCACGCAAATCGATGATATATATAGTAGGGTCTCCCTGCAGGTACATCCAGGCGCTACTTAGCCCCGTACGCACTATCTGCCCACGCAAGCTAAAGGTGCTTTTCGGAGCTGGGATACCAATATATTACAATAATCTGAAGCCAAAATAAAGAAGGTATATAGCTTTCTTCTCCACTTCCTAAAAAGGTAACCTTTTTTAACCGATTTGACATACCGTTAACAATGTTATCAAAAAGCGGAGCCGCTAATGCTTATAAAAGACGACCTCACAAAGCAGCAAGGCTACCTTAACGGGAACCATACGGAACGCTTTATATCGCACCTTAAAAGGACAACTAACTGGTTAAAAAGAGCAACAACTAAAAGAAACATCTATTTAAAGCGTAATAAAAATGTCAAACAGCTTTAAGCGTAATCATAATACCCCCTACGCTTCGTATTAAGCAACCCGGTAAACTCCCGTACTTCGCCTAACTTCATCAGCTTCACCCTTTAAACATGTCCAGATGCCTTTATAAAATAGGGCAAAACGCCACCAGATCTTCGCATGACGCTAATAATATCTAAAACCTTTAAAAAACTTTACGCCATTTTGTCGTAATTCGCGTTAACCCCTTATACCTGTTAAACGAGCTTTATACCCCATACCAAGTCGCTCCTATTCCGCCCACCTTTTAATATAAAGAAAAGCATAATACAGAGAACGAGACAAAAAAGCAGCTTCCGGCTAAGGCAAACGAAAGCTTCCGTTATTCTTCCGACGGTAAAAAAAATCTATTCGTTATATTTCGCCATTAATTCGGTTTTTCTAATGCGGATTAATAATTCGGCTATAAAATACGGAAGGAAAGACCTATACCATATCATCTCGTTTCGATTTCCTCCTTTAAACCGATTAGGCGATAAGTAAGGTAATACAATATGCAATACAGCCCATCAAGGTTAACACCGCAAAGGCGAAAAAACTGCTAAACCATAAAAAATACCCAAATCGCACCAAAACCATAAACATAATGGTAACGGTTTCCATCATCTTTATGCAACCCTTAAATATCGTATACAGTAAATCTAACTTCCGGATTCGCCTCCAAGATAAGTCTGGTTCTGCCATTAGGTAAAAAAACATAACGTTATTAAGTACGGGCTATAAAAAAGGTCATAATATTTCCAGGGCGTAATCGGTAAGTATGCCTGATTATAACAGCAGGGATAATTCCTGGGGAAATGCAGCTTCGAATATATGCGGGGGAACGAATAACGCAAAACTGCATAATACGTAAAGGCTAAAAACGAGGCCAAATAAAAATGGGCCCGGAAAGGAGCGGCATCGCTAATACTCCTTCCCAAGTAAAGGGGCTTGTTCTATCAACTAAGCCATAGGGTTTTCGTCGAAACAGCCTTTAGCAATATAAAGTCGGACGGTACGTATCGAATATGCCGATCCGAATCTATAGCTTTATGTATTAATTTTGCTTAATGCCTCCGTATATTCTTCTTCCCGCCACGTAAGCTATTTACAGTATAAAAGATTTTACTAATCGGTATAAGCTATATCGAATCTAAATTCCTTCGAAGCTTGGATTGGTATAACCTACCTTTATAAGCAACAAAGGACATTTTTTATATTAGGCCATATACATTAGCTCAAAGGATGCTTTCTACGTGAATGTATATCTTTAGCCGGAACATATTCAATTATTTACGAATAGAACGCAGCAGCAATGCAAGAAACGTACTTAAATATAAAGATTCCTTAGCAATCGCTTCATGGGTAATATAACGCAGACCGATTATACATTTAACGGGATTATTAAGACGACCTAATAAACACTACCAGAAAATAAATACCTAACTTAATAATATTATCTTCCTTATCTTATCCCATTACATATTCTTAGCTTTCTTAGCATCCACACCAGGTGGCTTTATATCCCTGGCATGACTAAGTAGCAGCTCGATATGTACGTTCCAAAATTCCAACAGATTCGTCAGTATGACCATAAGTTATATGCTCGTATACCAAAAAGCACCCCACGCCTGCTATCGCCAGTAACCCGCCGCAACATTTTTTATAGCCCTTTAGGCATCCCCCGCAGCAATTACGTACTGCCCGTCCCAAGCTATCCTTATCGGGTACTTGGCACTGTTGGCTGCTGAGCTGAAGCGCTGGTATCATTTCCGTAGGTGGAAAGTATGGGGTGGGTGACTTCTGGAAGTCTTTATTACTTAAAAACATCTATTAGTTTTATATAGTTACCTAACTCGATTCGGTGGTTTGGAAATAACTGGAAGGTTTTATGTAAACCTTAGGGGAAACGTATAATCATATAATCAATAAACTGGATAATATCTTTTTTATATTTTCGAAGCGGGAGAAGAACCAACTATTTATTAACAAAAAAGGAAACTACGGCCATGCCGAATATCCGCTGCCAGGTATCTCGGGGCGTAAATAACTTTTGCCCTTGTTAAAACATTTAGAACATTTTAGCTAATAATTTTCGGTATGCATACGGTCATAGTAACAAGCCAAGGGGCGGGCCGCCAAGCCGAGTCACCTCCGGGGAGTAACGTTTATTAGTAAATGTAAACACTTTAATAATAGCCGCTTTTAAAGAATATATGTTTCCTTTAAAAGTAATAAACTACGCTTCAGGTGTAGCAAAGGAAATTTTCTATATTGGGCTATATGTATTAGTATAGATGCCGGAGAACTGGTATATACCGAAACCCTGCCAAATTATCCACTTACGTTTTTTCTAGTACTACTCGAACAAAGGTCCAGCCGTCCTCGCTATAATAGAAGGTATAGCTTAATATAACGTTAGGGGTAATCGGATTTCCGAAAACTGCGACGGACCCCTGGTAATGTTAATAGCTTTTTGTACCCCGAGGATGCTCAAAGTTATCGGATTAAGAAGGCGGCTTTCCGAAAAGGAAACAAGTAATGTATAAAATAAGGATTAGGATAGCCATGTTAATCCGAGGTAGGAACTAGTTTAGTTAAAAGAATAATATTGGTTGGTGTTTTATGTGCCCGGGGAAAAACCGAGAAAACTGGCTAATCGGTTTGTTCTGGGCTAATGGGGCAGTGCACAGGTCGAGAACGGAATTTGGCTATCGGAATTTCTTATTTATGTATATCCACAAGGTATGGCGAAAATTGAGGTGTTCTAACGCGATATTAATACGCTTTTTATTATGTACTTAAAAGGAAATAATAAAAGCGTAAAACATCCCGAAAAGGTAGTCGTTAAAGGCGAACTATTCCGAATCGACGTTAATGCTAAGTAACGAATAAAATGATTTTCTAATTTTGAACTTTCTAAAAGGGGAAATGTATGTATTTATATATTAATTTATTGCAATTGTATTATAAGCGAGATCCTTCGGATCAGCTATTTGGCTAACTTCTGACTATACCCACATAATCCAATAGGGATGATGGTTTTATGTTGCGCCTTTATATTACAGTTTTTTAAGCCGCTTAAAGCTATCTGGGCTAACGGAAAATCTTTTAAAGGAATCCAGGGATATTAAGAAAGATGGCCGATATTTAGTGTAACTTTCCGAAAGCTAGTAATTAAACAAAATGTACTGAATTAAAACGGGGTGATTTGGTCCTATTACGTAGCCACTATACCTAAAGACTAAATTAATAAGTACGTACTTATTACGCTACTTATCTGACAAATTCTGATCAATACATAATTAAAGAGAGTGTTACGATTAAGTCCATAGTTTAAGAGATAATAAAAATAACGCAAACTGTATTATATATGGTGTTAAATCCATGTATATAAAACGATGATAAGTGGTATCTGGTCTTTAAGGTTGTGCCCAGCGAAAAATGAACTCCTAGAAATATACGACTGGTAATAACTAATTAATCGGTAAAGCCAAATACCCGGCTTTGCACCCTGCACCATTTTATTACTGAGTAACAGCTTATTTTCTTTTATAAGGCCTTTAACAGCGCCTCCACTTTATATGGGGCTTATGATGTATCTTTTCGATAAGATGTTCTCGGTTGCAAAATTCCATCTGCTGGATAGTGCATTTATGGACTTATTTGTTAGAAACATAAAAGATAATAACCTTGTTTTTGAGTTTCCTAATCATAAATCCTGGCTCCTTTCCTAGGGTCTGTATATTATACACCTTAGCTAGTTCGACAAGCTCGGTTAAGGGAAATTCTTTAGGCGCCCAGCCCGTTAATTTCTTAGACAATTCTTATAAGTCGAATAACTATTCGGGAACCAGGCGATTATATAATATTTTCCGCGTTATAAGCACAAAACGAAACCTGTCGTCGGCCGGCATATAAGTCCGGACCTCTTTTAATAATTCTTGGCAGTTAACTAATTTAGCAAAAGCAAGCATCGAATTAAAAGGTACGATTTTAGCCTTATTATAATTATATTATAAATAGGTACGTAACGTTCGCTTACGGATCATACGATCGATATTTATTTTAAAATTATATATCCATTTTACCTGCATATAGTCGGGAATAAGTCGTTTTTTGTAATTATCACCGATTATCGCTCGGATTGCGGTATCGATACCCTTCTTTAAGTAATAACGCCAGAATACGTTTATTTTTATATCTAAGCACAAGCAATAAACCCCGACGTCCATAGTGGTTTAAATGAAATTTACCAGGTTTTCCTTGTCAGCGATCACATTTAGTATTAAATGGACCATGTATCCGACGGTCGTTCGAATATCGGGAATATTGGTCTTATTCCATAATAACCCGCAAAAATCTTTTACTACGTAAGGACGAGGGGAACGTTCGCTTTAGGCCGGAGAGATTAGTTTTTAATAACGTAATATTGTTAGTAAATATAGCACGAATTGGTTACGCTTTTGTCCTTTTAGGATCTGGTCGATCGCCCGTTAAAAGAAATATCGGAAACCGGCATTAGTTCGTAAGAATTCGGCGAAAAGGCCCGTAGCGTTGGTGGGTGGGATCTAGAGGAAAAACGTCCACTTTTTGTTCTCCTTTTTCCGAAGCGATAAAAATTTGCGGTAAATTTTCTGTTTATATAATTGAAATGCCCGTATACGTTCGTAGGTCATGTCGACCAGAACGGAAAGAGGTAAGCCCTACGATTAGTTAGTTATGAATATGTAATAACCTTAATATAACTTATTATGTCTGGATATGTAATCGGAACGTGTTGCTGTAGTATCCGGAAACGTATTTCGAAGGCCTCCTTAAAAACGTTTATACCCTCAAATAAGGGATGACCGGCAAGCATCCTTGAGATCCTTTTTATATTAATCTTTGCCAAGGGGTAGCGTCCTCTGATATTAATGGCGAGGCCAAGCAGTTCGAGGTTTCGACTTGGTATGCTTTTTAATATATATTTCTCCGTCCATTTGGCAACTTTCCCTCCAGATGCGCAAAGTAAACGATGGAGAAGGGCAATTTATAACAACCCCCCTTTTTGGTCCTTCCGATGGTGGTTATAGGCATTTCGTAAGGACTTTACGAAAAGCCAGGTGTTTATGGTCGTCGTATTCACGTAAGGAACGCATTTAAATTCGGTTTTAAGCGCGTTGCTAAGAAGTATTATATTCTTTATAAAAACGACTTTAATATCTTAATCCGTCTTAAAATCGCGTAAAAAGTTCGCAATTTCGATGACCAGCGCCATTGTAGAATAGCATTAATGACGACGATAATACTGGTTAAATCCTTTGCCACTTCTGTCCAAAATGACCGTAACGGCGCGCTAATAATACTTATTATACCCGTTTCTCTCGGCTATGGTGTTACCGGATACTTTAATGTTATCGTCCGTAATCATCCTATTATCGTTCTGATAATAAAGTTCTTCGTAACGTTCGGATTTTTGCAGTAAGGATTGCTTAATAACAATTTTATAAAATTTGCCATCTAATATTTTTTTAATTAAGTACTTCCCGTTTGCAACATAAAAGGCTTCCGCAGCTTCCTACCATGTTAAGGACTATACGGGAAAGTATCGAGAAACCCAGGAATCGTTAGGCAGATCCTGTAAAATTAGACGGATCTGGGAAATGGTTGGTTCTACTTAAGGCTGCGCGAACTAGTCTAGAAAGGCCATTGCGACGGGGGTGAGAGGGGGGTGAGAGAGGGGCGAGAAAAGGAGTAATGCTGAGCTACAGATTTCCGTTTTAACGCTGGAGATGAAGGCCTATATGTTTGATAAGTCCAGTGCTGATTATAGCGAAAATGAGCTCTTATACTATACAGGGAATGTGCGGAGCGATGGCTAATTTCTTCTTGGTCTGGATCGGCGCCCTAAAAAATGGGCTAGTTAAATCGGGAGGTGGCTTTTGTAATCCGAGGCTAACTAAAAGAAGCTACTGGAGGAAGATCCTTAAGAAAAACCGTTATGTATTCAAGCAGAAGTTTAAAACGATAGAACTTTTTTTATGCCATTGTGGTAATAGGCAAAGCGGTTCCCGCTTTTTCTGGGAAAGGGAATATTTCGTCATTATAAAAGACGTGATTATAAGCTGTACCATGACGGAAATATGCATATCCTCCATAGCTCGATATAAGATTACAGCAAGGAGCTTCCTTAACCGTTTTAATTAAGCCAGTTCGTTATTAGAATAGACCTTAAAGATTCCTTTTATAACTTAATAAACTGGTCCTGCCGAAGGTATTTTAAAAACGATCTGGCATTTGGGATCATAAAGTATTCGGGGTTGAAACATGGCGGTATTTTGATATTACATAAAAACGTAGCTAAGAAAACAACTCTTTTTAAAGAAAGTTTTATATATAAAGCCTTACGTAAAATACGAACCATTTTACCGCCTTAATAATGCATTATTTACATAAGCAATCCGCCTAGGTATAAAAGTACCTGCGTGTCCCTTTCGCAGACCAGCCGTGTCCTAAACGTCCTGCATGGTATTCTGTGCGGCAGCTATTAATTGGATATTTACCAGCGACTGAGTGCTATTTAAATCATTGGCCTGAGTATGATTTACATATACGTTTTCCAGGGCTGGTTTAAAGTAGCCTGCTATGGCGTTGGGTTTTTACGATCCCATATAACGACCATCCTTTTCGTATTTAAGAATCCCAAATGCTACTTAGAGACGGTAAGCCTTGCCTTAAAGAAGTTTAAAGCATAATACCTTTCTTCCGTAAGATCCTTGCAGCCTTCGATAACAATCTTTTCCTTGTTTATCCCTCGGTTAAAGAAGTATTTGCAATAAATGCAGTACAGGCCCTATAGGCGGTACTACCAGGGCTTACATAATCAGGTAATCATCTTTTGGCCCAACGGCGAGTCACGCATTTAGTTGGCCTTAACCTCGATAGTTGTCAATCTGTATCCGATACGGAAACTTTCCTAGTTTTTGTTAAGGGTAATAATTAAGCCTTAAACCTATACTTGCAATTTAGCTAACTAAAAGAATAAAATGCCGCGTATATATACTAAGGGCATTATCGGTCTAGGATGGTGTTGAGCGAGTCATAATCCGGGGGTCTGGCGAATTTGATACCGTGGTATACGAAAGACGATATGCGTATATAGCAGTGTGGATAAAAGGCTGCGAGACAACTAGACGAATTCCTATATAGACGTGCATTTTCCAAGCACGTCGAGGCTGTCCGTTTTATGTATCCAGCTTATAAAGGCTAGGGGCGGCTTCCTAATAAAGGTTGCCGTTTTAGCCCGCCTGAAAAAAGTCTTTACGACGCAGATAATCGTGGGGTTATTTCCGAGAAGAGTATAAACTCGGATGGGAACGTATTAGCATTAATACGCTATGAACTTGGAACTCCTTATGCGGCAGTGGGCTACGTTAAATAATTACGCTATACAAATTAGGTCTAGTTTTTATATGGGCCAAGCGTATACGTACGAAGCATTATAATACATTAATCCAAGATACTAAGTCTATCTTTAGCCTATAAAACTAGCTATGTGATAAAACTTACCTTAATACCCCCGTAATACCGGTTACATGTGGTATAATCGCTGACATGACCTATACGGCCACGCGTAAGCAACTTTAAAAGAAATGATAGATTAATTCTAAGAACGTGACTTTAAATTACCTGATTAAAAGGAGCATACGAGCTATTTTAAACATTGTGGAACTCCGCAGCCCCTGAACGTTCCTTCGGCTGCCTTACGTATAATAGGCTGCCAGAATATACAGAACTACAAAACAAGATACCATAACAAGAAAAACACATAGCTCTATCCAAAATCCGGAAAGCTTATCTTATGTTATTCGTAGGGCCCCTAAAAGCACCCTTAAAGCTTCGGGGAATGCAATCCCGAAACGCTGGGCCTCGATACTTAAACAAAAAGTTAACCAGATATTCTAATCACGGTTAAAAACGTTACATTTATAATGGCGATAGGGTCGGTAGGTTTACCGCATTCCCCCCGTGGTCATTTACGACGTATACGCCTCGCAAAGGAGGGCTCTCGTTGGTTACCCCGTTCATTTAAAGCTAATAACTTAGACGGCACGTAATGGTAAGGGTGAAATTGCATACTGCTATAAATCTTTAAACATAACCCTCGCGTCTGGTTTGTCCAAATCGAACGATCGAACAAAATGGGGACGATTAATAAAGGTTCCACGTTTCGAGGGCTCAGCTCGAGGACATATATACATAAAACCTGGGTTATTATTAGGCGCTTATATTAACAGGGCGTAGCCATTAACAAAAAAAAAGCATAAAGCGAAATTAATAATCCTAATATCAAACCAAATTCACTTAAATAAGCCCCTAGGGTATTTATAAAAATACACTTTTAAGTTATAAAGGGCTTAGCTTGCAGATATACATAGGCAAGGGTTGGTTATTAACTATTGTAACGAAAAAATCTAGGGATATCTCCAAATATGAAATAAGGGACCTGATCCGCGGTCTGAACAAAATTATGCAGCTGCCGCGTCATAAATTAATGGCACCCAGGTAACGCTTGCAAATAACTAGATAACTTACCTTTATATGGTTTAAGCAGCCGTAAAGCGGATCCCGGCATTATACCGAAATATCCTAGGATATATTAATACCTTTCCGTTTTGGGTGGAATTCTTTCCTAGGAATGAATTCCACCCAAAACGGAAAGGTATTAATTTAAAAAATAACTTAACCTCCAAAGAATAACCCTTTAATAAGTTAATTATAACATAAAATAAATGCATTAACGAGCCGAGAATTGGCGAATAAAATGATATCGGCCTGCAATAATAGTAAGGATGGAATTATTAATTTGTTAGGCAAGACTAAGGTATGTTTTTTTCTAACGATTTTGACGCTATCTTATACTTGCCAGTTCGTCAGCCGATTAAAGAAGGCATATAACGACGTAAAGCCTGATATAAAAAAAGAGTTAGCACAAGTCTTTACGCAAAAGAGAAATCGCGTAATAAAGGTTACGAATTCGTAGGACTTTATTAAGCTTAATAAGGATATCGCATCGTGCTTAAAGGAGTGGGAGCGGGAACCGTCCAAGTTCTTTTATCAGGAGAAGTTTGGCGGGATCCAGGCTGGCGATTATCCTTCGTCTTTGGTTTCCTATATCCAAACTCTGAATAGTCGGTTGCATCTGAATGAATGCCAGCGCCGGGTCGCCCTTATAACAATCTACCGTTTAGACAGGATTTGGAAAAAGATTAAAATAACTACGGATTTCGCGGGTTACGTCGCAGAACGGATCGTCGACATTGAACAGGATAAACCTGTAACGGGAATCTGCCGCGATCTTATACTTAAGGGCGGAAAGTATAACGTTATTATAGATGTTTTTAAAAAGAACAACCTAAGGAATAGTTTTACCGGTACGGATATATTATTAATTTTCCCTTTTAATATCTTACCTATTACGTAAGTATATCTGATCATACGATTGATTTTTTATTAATTAGTTTTAAAATGGGAAAAGCATTTTTAAATAAAGTCCAAAAATTGAGAGTTCGTCGGGTTTTTAAAGGAACGAAGCATTTTTAACGTTATAAAAGAATATCGCGGAATAACCGATATTATTTTTAAGTTTTTCGATAAAAAATTATTAAAGTGGATCTTCGTTAATTTTCGCGCTTTTAAACCGATGTATTAATAGCCTATTCGTTTTAAAAGGCGTCGTTTAATAAGCTTTTTTGCTACCAGTAAGCGTAGTACGTAGAAACCTAGGATCGACTAGCCTGGGATTAACCAGGAAGCAAGCAGGATTTGGGGCGGGGTTTTAACTAACTAAGATCCCCGAAAGTTTGAACAAGATACGGAGGTGTTGTTTTTTCAAGTCGACGGTAGTCCTGTAATCAGCGCCGAACCCGAAACCCAGCCTTGTACCACCAGCCATAATATCCAAATAGAAACTCCCTTATTTTCACCTTATGGCGGAACCAGCAATCTAGGAAACGGTAAGAACAGAAACCCCTCGGTAGATACCAAACCAAAAAGCCGCCTGTTATATTATCACTTCGGCGAAAGTGCTTTTGCTTTAGCCGGGGACCATATTATTGGCGTGGTTACGTAGCTACAAGAAGGCTTTAGACGGCCGGCGGAAGCTAAAGGAAGTATATTTCCTAGCGATAATGGATAACGCGTATAGCCGGCCGGAGGTATCGACTTTTTAACTTAACCTTTAAAGACGTTAGCAGCCGTGGTTACGAATAATGCGTTGGTGCAATTTTTACACTTTGTTATAAATTACATAACCATTTTGGGTAATTTTGCCGAACCCGGTTAGCCGTTCGAAAATATAATCAGCATCCTTATTAACTTTAATTTTACCGGCTATTAATACGGCTAGTTAAATAAGATCAATTTAAGTCCAACCCTCCTCAAACTTTATTTAAGTTAATTCGTATCAAAATAAATTCGATCCGTCCTTTTAATACTCCAATATACATATCCTTTTTTAGTATTATCAATTCATTACCGGCCCAATTAATATGATGAACGTTCTTTAGATTACCCTGGTGTACATTAACCTCTGCTATCGAAACCGCCGGGGTAATCGGCCAGTATATGTTTAACGTGCCCTTTACTATGGCTACGTAACCATACGTAAGGCGAAATGCTTATGCATCTAGCTTAAATTTGGCACCTTTGGCCCAGGTGTTAATGAAAGGTTCCTATATATCAGTCAGCCAAACTTCTCGTTATAACCAGTTATACATACAGCAACTTAAACAACCTAATCCATAGTGTCCTTATAGCTAGGGATTTATCTTAGTCGATAAAACTTTAGCTTGCTTGCACCCTTTAGATTTAATTTCGTTAGATTTTCATTAAATGCCTCGCTGGTTTCGTCGATCTCGTTATTATCAGTGGCCTAAAGCCGTCCAGTTACGGAAAGGATGCGGTATCTAAGCATGTTTACGCGGTGGTATTCCTTAGGTATAAAACGTGTAAAGGTAATATAAGGCGTTAAGCTAGTATTTATATAAACGTTAACAATAGTTTATTATTGCATTTTAAGGTAGATTAATTAAACTTTATGAAATTTTAAATATAAAGTTCCATGTTTCGTCGAATTAGGGACGATTAACGCAAAAAGCGATCTGGATAGGTGATACGATAACTTGCGCGGTCCCGTCGGAAGGACTTTTACTATTAAAAAATAAATTTACATTTATTTTAAAAATATCTGATAAAAAAATCTATATAGGCTTAATAACTATACCAAGGTATCTCTTGGCGAAATACGGCATAAGGCTACGTAGTCAAGCCATCCACCTCCCGAAACAACCGGCGCATAACCGTCGGCGGGTACCCAGGTAGTAACCGATTAGGTGCCCTAACGTTATCAATTACATAATGCAAACCTGCTTAAGGAATTGCCTGGTAACGTATTACTTACGGGGGCTTATAGATTACAAAACTTCTTCCGAATACTACAAGCTTACAACCTAATCCAAATCTAATATTAAATACCACCACCTGGGCTTCGCGGGTCCATCCTTCCCTACTATAAAAAGGTCGTCAACCTAGATACGTTTCAAACTTTAGGATAAGATACCTAGTTAATTGCCGGATCTATCCTCTTATTTATCGTTCGCGATAGTTAGTTTTAACGGAAAGGACTAAGGCTATTTGTAACTCGATTAACGGTAATCCTAAGGTAATTCACTTTGTAAGCCCTACCAAGTATTAATCGCTAAATTATTTTGCGCGCCTTTAACCCTTTAACTCCTACTAAAGCCATATTTCTATTATCATACGTATAAGGATTACTTTGGCCTTTAACTTTATAGGGACGAAATTCGGCGTTTAAACCTAGGGGGCATTATGAAACCCCTTATAATTCAATATTCCTATTAACATATACCTTAAGGTGACCTATATAAAAGCTATACTTAATTATATGGCGTAATTAGTAATACCATCCGCAGCTACAAAACCGTGGTTGAAAACTTTGCCTAATAATGCAGTACAGGTGGCATTCGTTATCGCCGTCATTAATCACTTATTAGTAACCGGGGTTAGGCGATTTATATGTTATCTTAATAAGGTATGTCTTTTCGGCAAAAACGAAATTAGGCATATAAACCGTACTTGGTATTATCTAACCTTCGCAAAAAATAATAATTATATTAACAGTTATAATAATCAAACGTAAAAATCTGGTTTAACTTTCTTTTTATTATTCTAATATTTTAGGAAAGGATAAATTTAATCCGTAAGTAATTATCCTTCCGTGCACGATTAGGTGACGAAGGATCGTCTATAAGCCGTCCCAGGCAGCACTCCTGCAGCCTGGGCCTACAAAGCCCACCAGTCGGCAACACCTAAAAGTACCTATTGCCGACAAATAAAATAAAATAAAATGCCGTTTTTTGTTAAAGGGGATACTAAAATGTCATAATATTTTATTCGCAAATTGCAAAAAATCTAGTATCCATAAAGCCGATTATAAAGCAAGTTGCTTTTTACCATAAGCCGATTTTATTTATTAAAAATGTAAGCGGGACTTAGGTGCCATCAGAAACAAGGTTTGGCAGGGGGTGAAAAGCTATGATACGTAAAAACCAGGTAAGGCAAGTACGGAAGACGACAGATAATGCGGTGGGAAAATCTTATAAGGCATTTAATATATAGTATTTGCTTAATAGATTCTATCCTACAACCGTAATATTACATTAACTTCGAGATATAGTATCGATAAAGGACTTTTCGCACCTACTCTTTGTCCGTAGTCTTACGTACCAGCGATCTTCGCGTAACCGTGGGTAAGTTGGTATATGATATAGGACACGGCGCCCTTTACCACGGATAAGCCCTTATATCCTACCCCGAGCGTTCTTAACGAAACCGCAAATCGCACTGGGTTTCGGACAAAAGGTATGGCAATATGGATAATCCTCTAAAATAAATATAATCTTGTTATTAAAAACGTATATTATATAATGGCTTACCTTTACAACCTCCTCCTAAAACGTACCACTTCCTGGTAAAAAGACATATAAAACAAACCAGCTACGTAGCCGCCAACAGAACCGAGGTATTCCTACGTAAAAATACTCATTGCTGTTTTAGCGACGCCAGTAGCTACCTATTCAACATTGGCAAAATAAACTTTCCACCCCTTCTTTTTAGGAAATCCCTTTAGCCGTTTAAGATCATCATTATGTAAAAACTTATTTATTCCATATCAGCCCGATAGTAAAATACGCCTGAAAAAATATGCTTACCTAATTTTCTAAAATCATCTTCCCCCAAAATAATATAGGTATCACCTTACTTATGATTCCCGCATCGATTTAGGCCTTCGGCGAGCACCTTATCGGCCTCTTCGGTATTCTGTTCCATCGTTAAGCTAGGATATAACCGGTCGCAACAGGTGTCTTTTGCAAAGGTAACAAATAAATGGTAAAAAAGGACAATTGGTGAAACTGGTAAATTTTATATTTTCAGTGCTGAATAGCATGGCATACTTTCCCACTACAGCCGTATACTGTTAGAGAAAGTGGTGTAATACAGAGTAAAAGGCAGAAGAAGCTATCTAGCAGGGAGTTCGCAGTATAGGTAATAAATAAATGATCATTAATGCCTATCCCTCTTTAACTTTTCCAGGGCGAAACCCCCCTTTATATACATAACCAAAGCCTTCTTGGTAGGTGGCTGGGATCCAGAAATGGAGTTAACCATTAGCACCTAAGATACGCTAATATGGTACCTTATTTTAATAAATGGATTATACCAAATATTTGCTACAGATGCAAGGAAGGATACGAAAGTAATATGGTATTAATTCGCAAGGTTATATTAAGCGACCTGGAGGCCGAGGTTAAGAAGTAAGCCAAGGGGTTTGGTATTAAGAATAAAACAAATATACTTTTCGGGAAATTAACAAAACTTTAATATAACTATTAAGGCATAAGGTTCGTATTAAAGAGGCACCATTCTTCCTTTATCAAAGGTTATAATCGTCGCCCAGCCTGCTAAAGGGGGGCCACGTTAGGGGATGGGCACGCCATAAACCGCGGATCCGGGCTTATAAACCCGGGCATCCCTGCCGACTCTTCGTAAGCATTTAGCGGAAATTATCGGTTATTTTATGGGGCGGTCGAATATTACGTTAGCCCATAGTTTAGGCTAAGGCGACCTTTACCGGTTAAGCGCTGTAATAAGGGGGTGATGCCGGAAATGAGCGACGTCGAGAATGAGCAACCCTAAAAATAAACAATGCCGAAAATAAATAATGCGAATAGCTATGTAACTTCGTATACATCATTAACCAATAAAAAAATAAATTACTTCCATCCAGTACCATCTTACCCCTACAGTAAAAAAAACTGCAAAACAAAAACATACTTTCCTAATAACGGGGTATATCGGCCTATAAACCTTATTTATTATAAACACAGTTCTTTTACGCACATTCACAAAAAGGCGATCTGATGAAATAAGTGTCTAGCTACGCGCTAGACGGACGATAAATTTAACGGGCTTTTTCGTCGGAGGTGAGCAGAGTGAGACCTAATAGAAAGTCTCGGCCTTAACCATACATTACCGCGCTATCTTCTCGGCTGCGGGTTCAATATTAAGGGTGATTAAACGGACCACTCGGATAAATGGTATAGGTCAGCTCGCATAAAGCCCCATAAGTTCGCAAATCTTCCCTAGGCAAAACTTACCTAACAAAACTTCCCTAACAAAACTTCCCTGGCAAAACTTCCCTGGCAAAACTTCCCTGGCAAAACTTCCCTAACAAAACTTCCCTAGCAAAACTTCCCTGGCACAGCTTCCTACCTATTTTCTATCGGTACCATAATGCAAAGTACTCAAACAACTAAGCCAGATTCAGTAAAGGCAGGTTCTCAACCAAACCAATACATCACCGAAGATTCAGTTAAAATATTTCGCAAATATCTAATATTTAAATAAACGCGCATGTATACGCCGAGAGGACTTGATAAAGCCTTGGCAACAACAACGAACTCCGAACCGAACGTCACGGACCGGATCTTTCTAAGCGCGGGGTTCAAAGCTTGGCTAGCATACTATCTTGCGACGACTGGCGAAAGTCATTTCAAGGGATGGCTAGCTTAAGTTAAAACGATTACCAATTTTAATAATTTATCCTTCGAAAAACGAACATTAATTATAAAGAAAGTAACCGAAATTATACCTCACGCTACTATCGAAACTACGATTGCCGAAATGCTGCAATCGGCTAAACGACATCATAAATTATTTACCTGCTTTACGTTTCCTCTCTTAACCCAGTGGCTAGGTCTCATCTCCGGATCAAGCCATCAAAAATCTCGAGAACGATCATGCTCATCCTCGGCTTATTCAACAAGCCCCATAGCTCATGCAAATGCAACGTATAACGATCTAACACCGAATCTCGACGATTTCCCTTACGACACCAGCATCAAAACCGGCTAGCAATCGCTCTTAAATACTTCCCTCCAAGGGACTACGGAAGTTTTCCCTAAATATATAAAGGGCGCGATAAATACAAACTATATCCAAATTAACGGGTCGGCGTGCTTAAAAACTACGATAACAATGGTCTTTCCTTGCAACCCCAATAAGCAAGTCCATTATATGATGTCATTGGCAATTCTGAGTAACAAGATTAAATACCTTACGATAGCTCTGTTTAATGTTTATATGGAATTAACCTCAAGCGTCAGATACGTCGTTCTCCTAGGCGGCGTTCAACTGTCACCCAGCCCCCAGATTGCCCTGGAAGGTTATTAAGATGGAGCTATCTCTAGGTTATTCGGGGCCGAGGTACATACGGCAGTTCATTTAAGCCCTCTTTATAGGCAGGAAGTAAAAGCAGCAATTCGTGCCTTAAGATGTATCACGATAATTATTACAAGTAATCCTAACGAAAATGCTTTTATTTTTTTCAACTTAGGATTAAAGGAAGGTTTTAAAATAAAAAATAAGTTTTATAATTAAAATTGAATTAATACAAAACTCTTTTCTCGCTACCGGAAAAGTAAAGTTCGGTACCTTTAGGTACTATTACTTTCCCAGTCCTCCGATCTATTTATATCTAGGGGCCGCGATTCCCATCTTTATCTGTTTCTCGATAGTACGCATTATATTCCTTCCAGTATATATTTTAACCAATCCCTATAATCAACTTTGGAATATTAGGATTTTTCGGGAATTATGGTTCCGAATTGATATCGTCCGTCATAAAAGCCTAATAATATATTAAACTAATCATAATTTTAAATCCAAGCGACTTACCATAACGTTAAAACTTTCCTTTTTTTCGTTTCTTAGTAAAAAATGATATGTCGTAAGCGTTAAAACGTGCTAAAGCTAACTGGATTTCCTTATAAGGAGGCGATTGCAGGGAAACAATATAATCGACACAAATTGCCTGCTATCTAAGATACTTTGAAAATAGGTCGACATAGGTAATATATATCCGTTAAAAGCTTAACTGCCGTTCCTGCGTATTATTGGATAAAATTTACTAACGCGGACAATTAATCTAAATGCAGCCATATCGTAATTTAAAGGTTTGCCTAATCGATAATCTCGACGTAAAATTTATAAAAGGGATTATTTTTATTTTTAAAACAGAAAAAGGTACTGGAATTTAGTGATAAAGCAAATAGGCGATTTGCTTAATGGCCTAACATTATCCGGCTGGCGTCTGGGCGACGTTGGGAAAATTAGGCACGAATGCTTCTAGGTTAAAATTAATGCATAATAGGCAAATCGCACAAAGTTAAACTAACATTATAATAACGTTAAACTTAACGAAAAACAAAATAATCGATATTAGGAATCCTTCGTTTTTCCGTTTATAACTTAACCAACTCCCTAAACCCATGAGGCTTTTATCTTACTCGCATCCTATTAACATATCCAAAAATAGCGATCATGGTAATAACCTAAAACAAGATCGGTACTTTTGGGCCAACATAAACTGCCAAGCTAGGTAAGGCAAAAATGTAACTTAATAAGTTGGCCAGATTTGCCAGGAAAGATTTGCCAGGGAAGATTTGCCAGGGAAGTTTTGCCAGGGAAGTTTTGCCAGGGAAGATTTGCCAGGATATAATCCTTACATCAGCAAAACAGACTAGCAGGAATCAACGCTAAATTTCTCGACTTCCAAATAACGCATCACGCTAAAAGTTCGCTCCGATTGGCCAATGCGGCAATCGCCAACGCTGAACGCACTTTGCCCGCATGCTTCAGCCTCGTATCTGACCTTATGCTAACGCATTAAGCTTATCCGGTAAGCTTTTATTAAGTTAAGTGGAAATAGGGAAATGCAGCATTAAAAATGGTATTAGCAAAAGATAAGGATAAAGTTGTCCTTCCACCTTAGCTGTACTGCGAGCTATACTACCCAAGATCAAGGTAACTTGTCTCTTAAAGTTATTAAAATGCAACGAAGTTTAGACTCGTACGGAAGAACGTAAGCAACAATACCAACTTCCCCTTTAATGGTCCCGGTAAATAAATTAGGTGGTTTATCCGTAAAATAGGGTAAATATTTCGCTACTATTTAAACTTTTACTCCTAATAAGAATGTACGATAAAGTCGTTATATCGGAATTACGGAAGCGGCTTTTTAGGAATAACGAAATAACTAAGATCGTACATATTTAAGATGGCTTGCAGGAACAGCTGTTTATCTATATAAGTAAAGGATACTGGATTTGAAATGCTTAACAAGTAACGGTCCAGAAACAGACGGACTTAAGCCCCTTAAACAAGCGACCAAATTAACCGCGGGAATATCGTCGACGTTTGGCTAAAATAGTTACATCATACTCATATTAGGTTAATACATTATTACGAGGCTTATATATAAGCTATCCTTTTCAGAAGGAATTAAGGCATGTTCGCAATTCTCGTTAGCATCTACTAGGCCCAATTATACTCTCGAAGGTACCGTACTATGGTTCCATGGTATAGTTCTATGGAAACATTTAATCTTCTTAATATAGCTACTCTCCCTGCATTAAAGGATATAAGAATCATTATGTAATTACCCTTCAAATCATGTTACTATCTTAATCGTTATATATTCCAGCAGCTATCTTTTTAATGCAGCATTATAACTTATATATATCAATTATTTAAAAAAGCCTTATTATAAATATTACGATTATACAACTTTAATTTTGGCTTTAAATACATCTTTGTCGAAAATGTATTAATAGATATTAACAAGCGTTAAAACGTTAGGTAAGAACACTGTCGCCGGTTCTCATAAGGCCGTTCAGTAACATAAAGTCCTTAATTCGCAACTATAACAACCCCCATCCCCTTAAGTTATTCGTTTTATTCATAATAATTAAAAAATTTATTTAACCTAATTTATTTAACAAATTCGACCAAAACCTACTATAAACATTCTTATTAATAAAAGCGCTAAGTAGGACTTGTTCGATAACCCATCCTATCCATACAACTTCTTATTAAACAATTAAACCCTAAACATCTCGCCATTATGTTAAACACGAACGATACCCCAAATAATACCAATGGTAACCAGGAAAGGTAAAAAGGTAGGGAGAACGGCGGGCAAAACGGC
>QJNU01000300.1:0-85552 GCA_004154915.1 Monosporascus ibericus
AAAAAAAAAAAGAATTTCTTAAACACAACAAACAACGGGGAAACTACACCCCCCCCCCCCAAAAAAAAAAAAAAAAACCCCCAACATGTCCCTCCCGTCGACCGACAAGTCCCGCCAACAGTCCTCCATACGGTCGTTCTTCGCGCCCAAGCAGCCCACGTACGCTCCTCCTCCATCATCAGCATCTACAGCACAGCAGCAGTCAAGAGCGACGCCACCGCCGCCACCGTCAGCAACAGCTTCGCAACCCTCACGACTACCACGGCCGAACACGGGGACAAATGGAGCCTCCCCTCCCCCGTCACTGCACCCACAAGCGACCATCTCGCCCATATTACCGGAGCACATCCCTGCACTGCGACGGATAACCTCGCTGCTCCTACCCGTGAACTACCCGGACTCCTTCTGGGCCCGGCTCTCGGACCCGCAGTCCTCGGGGGCGTTCAGCCGGGTTCTCCTGTGGACCGACGACAACGACCCATCGCAGCAGCAACAACAACAACAACAACAACAACCGATACCGAGCCCCAAGGTAATCGGGGGCCTAGTTTGCCGACCAGAGCCGTCGCCCTTCCCTGCGGAAACCCCCGGGACGACGCGGCCGAATGCCCTGTACATCCAGTCGCTGGTCCTGCTGTCGCCGTACCGGTCCCTCGGGCTGGCGGCGGCACTGCTCGAGGACGTGGCGGGCGCCGCGGCGCTGAGCCCCGACTGGGCCTGTGACACAGTATGGGCGCACGTGTGGACCGACAACGCCGAGGGCCTGCGCTGGTACCTGGCGCGCGGCTTCGAGCGCGAGCCCGAGGAGGTCCAGGGCTACTACTTCAAGCTGCGGCCCGACAGCGCGTGGATCGTGAGGCGCCGGATTACCATCAGCAGTGGCGATGGCGATGGCAGCTGGGATGCGCGCCAACGGGCTGCTCTGAAAACGATACCCACAACGGCGACGACTACGGCGACGGCCATGGCAACAATACCCCCCAGCATCACGGCCGCAGCCGCCAACCTGCCTCTCGGCGGCTGGGCCCCTGGCTCGACATCGATGACGGCGCCACCTGTCCACGCCACCACAGCTCCCCCGCCACCAGCATCAAGGAGCGGCGCCACGTCGCCTCTCCCGAGCCCGGGCCTCGACCCGTGCCTAATTCGGGGCACAGCCGCGCCGCCGGCGAAAGGTGGCACCTCGTACCAGAACACGCGACCGGAGACGGAGTGGAATGACCTGCCGGCCGACATGCACGCGTCTCGCGGTGGTAGTAAAAGCAATAACGGCGAGAACGGGAACGGGAACGGCAATCTGGGCGTGCCGGGCGGCGGCAGCGGCGCCAGCTCGCGGAGCAGCTCTGCGGGGGGGCGCAGGAAGAGGGACCGCGCGTATCCGGCGGCCGCGTTTGGGAGTTAATAAACGAGCCGAACTGGCGGGATTCTGGGGAGGGGAGCGTGGTTATCGCATGTACCTACCTACCTACCTACCTACCCATCCACCTACCCGCTACCTACCGAGTGGGCAGAGTACGAAGCAACGCATAGAGCAGACTGTGGTAGAGGACAAAGAAGCTCACACGTGAAACTGATGACGCCGTCATGGTAATGCCTCTGGTAGCATCGTACATAACATTGTATCAAGGGAAAAGGCCGTCTTGTATTGTGAAGCCCCTCCCCCCAACAAAAGACACATGTTCTACACTACTTAAAAAGACGCAGCTAAGCGCCACCGCGCAACCCAAGAAACGCCAATTCCATGTTTCCTTCCACATTCGGTTTGCAGTGCCTAGCTCGTGATCTCGTCAAAACACCGGCGATCGTAACCATGAGCATGGAATATCCCCATGTCTCCCAGCGGACCCTGAAATTTTTTTCAAGCTAAAGTGGTCTTCTCCCCGACTCCGGGTATGACGTTCGACAGTTTCCGCACAGCTTCTTCCTTGACGGTGGTGAGGCGGTCCGCGCTGTCCTTCTTCTCCATGTTGGCGGCGACCAGCGCGATCAAGGCTGCACCGACACCGCTACCGTCCTTAGCGATGCCGATGCGGATGCGCTTTGCGCCTTCGGGGCCGATGCCGTCGATGACAGCGAGGGCTTCGTAGATCATGTCACGGAAGAAGGGGTAGTGCTCCACGAGGCTGCCGTCCACCCCGATATCGATGGGGTCCTCGTCCGTCTTCAGCTTGCCGCTCTGTAGTACGATAGCTCCCACCGCTACTGCAGAAAGCCTCGCGGCCCGTCTTCCGACGGCGCAGGATACATGCTTGAAGGCCTGGGCGTCCTCCTTCGAAGCAGAGTAGATTTTCAGCTCGTTCTCGAGCTCCTGGCGGAGGATCGAGTATTCGGGCGTGTGGTCTGCCGCTGCGATTGACATTACCGAGCTATCAAGTCCCCATTGTTCGAATATCCCCGAGTCCTTAGCGATAGTGGTTGTGGACTTCCAGTCGTTCGAACTCGAGTTTACGTCGCGGAAAAGTGATATCTTAGGGTCCTTTAACATGCTGACGAGAGCCAGGCGCACGATCTCGCCTAAGAACATCCCGGATACTCTCTTTTCGAAGATTTGGATGCCAGGGTTGACGCTATCCCTGTCCAACTCCGCGTCCCACTTCGTGTTGGGCAATACGTTGAGTTGGTTGTCGAACGAGCCCCATTCAGTGTTTATGACCATCTCGCCGGTAGACTGGTTATACTCGCCCGTGATAGGCTTGTGGATATTGGCCAGCTTCTCAACGTAGGCGCCGTTTGTGCCTGTGCCGAATATAGCGCCGAGAAGGGTCGACGTTTTTCCCGGCGAAGTGTACGACCGAGCCATGAGCGTCCCTACAGTGTCATTCACCAAAGCCGCGACCTTAACAGGCAGGCGAAGCTTATCGATCTCCTGCTGTAGCAAAGCACAGACGTCTTTCCCAACTGCATCAGGGATGTCGAACCCTTTGGTCCACCGGATCAGGGTTCCCTTGTTAATGCCAAACTGCATGACCGGAAAGCTGAAAGTGAACCCCAAGCGGAAGATCTCTTCATCCTCATATCCATCTTCAGCGCTTATCGTCTGCCGTCGTCGGATGCTGGCTTCGAAATGCTCCTCGTGATGCTCTTTGAGGAACAACTCAATCTGTCTAGCGAGGAACCCGAATAGATCCTCGGCTTTCTTCGCCACCATCAGCTCTTTGGGGACTGCGACTTTGCTGTAGGTGAGGTTGAAGGTGCTGTCGCCGTTGAGATTTATGGAACAGACTCGGAAGTTCGTGCCACCCAAATCAACCGCAAGGTACAGTCCCTACTCCCATGTTAGAACCACACGAGCGTAAAGAAAGGGCTTGGTGATGCGCTTATGGGAAACGGACCTTCTCTGTGCCATTGGGAACTCCAGTGACGTAGGTTACGATTTGGCTCATACTCGTGCCATCCTTGTCCAATCCCTCGTCTATGAATGCATGAGCGTCAAGCAAAGGACAGAAACTTGCAAAGGGCTCTTACGCATCTGACGCAGAAATTCCTGGACGCCTTTATTGACATCGTCGTCTGTGTATTCGAACTGCGCGGTGATGCGCTTCGTCTCTTCGGCAAGAGCCATTGTGTGGACACGCGAGACTGGTGGGGCAGTGGGAAAGGGTTGAGGACTTTCACAAACGGGTTCGTGGACTATGACAGCAGGAGGAGAGGATATAGTCCGAGAGAAGGGATGTGATGAGAATATCCGTGAGTAGTGAAACTTGATATCTGTGAGGAAGAATTGGGCAGTCTGGTTAAGGGAAGAGTCAGTTATCAGAAGCCAATTGCAATTTGAAAGATTCAGGTAGGTAAGTGAGGAAAGCGAAAAGTCTCCAGTGACGACACAGGCTGCATAAAGTATGTGTGCAAGTAGGTAATCGCTGGAGGTTTGAAGCGGGGCGTTCGTCCTGGTCAACCCACCACGCGAACTAGAGCTAATAAACTTGGACGTTCCTGTGTAGAGTCCTAGCCACCATATACTGAAGCTAGTGGCGCTTTGGGTAGGTCGGAGCAGGAGACCAGAAGAAAAAATAACTCGTACGACAACTTACAAGAACAAGGATGAGGAACGCCAGGGAGAAGAGATGTATGAAAACGAGCGACGGGTGAATCGCCGAAGTTCCGGCTTGTCTGGATTCCTTCACCCCTCCACATGTCTCTATATCGTCACCTTCAACCTGGGGTCCGGGTCCGGGTCCAGGGGGTGAAGAGGATGGTGCGGTGGCGGCTGCGGTCATGGTGGGATCACAGAACGTGGGGTCGGCATCTTTCTCACCACCGTCACCAGCTCTGGCGCGTGAGCGCCAGGCTCTGTCGTTGAAGGACAGCGTGAGAGCCACGGCGATTTTCGCGGGGCTTTAGTGGGGTTGGAGCCTCTGAATCTGGAGCGCCAATGCCTCCAGAATCCCTGCACTCCGCAATGCGGCCGGCCTGGCGGGTGATTGGGCTGAATTGTCAGCCAGAGGAAAAAGCCACTCAAGACCTGCTGGTAAACGGCCCGTATTTGTTGTGTAATGTCTGCAGGTCATCTAGCGAGCTGGCGCAAATGTGGTAGGTATAAATGAGATCATAACTGATCCACCCTTCACCACAGGCCGAGTTTAGAACAGCAACCGCAAGAAATGGGTTGATCGGAACGGAGTCGTCCCAACTGTTTCCACCACAAACACTTGTCGTAGGTATCGTCCGTAAGTAGGTTGAGGATGATAACGACACGGCGATGGCCGGTTGTTCCGATAGCCTGGATGCTCTTCCTCGAGGTCCTAATCGTATGTCTAGGTATGTATGTCAGGCCAACCCAATCGACAGGTTGGAAAAGCCCAGCGGATCACGAGGAGAAGATAAGATACTGAGCGAGTCGAGTCCGGTCCGCAGGTTCGGGAATGATGCGCCGGCTGGGCAGGAGGCGTGCTATGCGCCTAGGTTATGTGGGTGGTTCGATCTATTGCGAGGTCAACTTGTAAACTGTCAAGTCTGAGGTGACCTTAGATGATCCGATCATATCAATATCATTAATTCAAAGGCGAAGACAGGGGGTATGGCGAACTGATATACAGTTTAGTATTCAAAGATAAATAAGGGAAGCAGGTCGAGTTGCTGAATATCGGTGAGAGGCATGAGGGGGAAGCCGGGGGTGCCCACCGGGTCTCGGTTTCCTTCAGGGCGTGATTGCTTCGTTGTCCCTCTGGCTATACTAGTTCGAGTCACACTTATACCGGCTGGGTAGCATAGAAGGATTAAATACTAGAAATTCCAACAGTACTGAGGCTTTAGTGACCCAAGAGTAACAATATAAGCTCATTTATTACCTGACCCCTATCCGCGTGGCCAACTAAACGCAGTAATAACAATTTTTGGAACAATGGCTTAAAACCGCAGGGTTGGCACCGATTCGTCCAATAAAAGAGTTGGGTTCGTGACCTTCAATTGCCTTTTAGTAAAGCGGTCGCTTGAAGCAGTTGTCACTGCAGTTTGTGGGCCTTCAAGCGGATAAATCTTATGTGATAGCTTTTAGAGAAATACCGTTCCAATGAGATGAGCTATAGCTATGGGTGCCCAACCAACTCATATCGACTACAGTAGTAGATTGCGGGGGCCCCCATTGTGTTCCTAGACAGTTCTCAAAACATTATAACGGCCTTTGATGCTAACATTCTCCTATCCACATGATAACAAATATGTACGAAGTAAGTTAACCAGCATGGATGGGAGATTGTACGAAGACGTACTTTTACACAACAATCTACAGACGCAGGTCCATCTCTCTGGGAGATTCAGAGTGCAACCCTCTTTTCATCATTTTCGGATTTGCTTGCAGCCATCCAATCATGTTAGGAAATTGGTGGCTGTCTACATGCATCCATCACGCAGGTTCTCGGCACATATGCATGCAAGTCATCCCAGAGAAATTAGAGGTCTTGATCTGATTGGATACCTGCATGTAGCTCTGCGTCCTATCCTAAGAGGGCGAAGCTTGACTGCTGCTGAACATTGACCATCACAGATTCGCCAATGCACCTGTCAAAGCTGCGAGGTGCACTACAGCTGCTAGGATCGCACGGAAAGCCGCTTGTTGACAGCTAGATTGTTACGCTCGTCTCGTTCTATGAACCATTTCACCGCAGTCGCTGATTCAGGTTTACAGATGCATTCGCGGGCTGTCCGATGCGAGAGTAAAACCAACTATGAGATAGCCATCCCAGGTCTCTAAGGCGACGGGCGGCCATAATGGAAAGCACAGCAAATATATCCAAACATGCTATCAGTTGGGGTGTGGCTCGTTCATTCGCTCAATGGTAACGCTCTATTTTCCTAGCAACGTCCTGGGGACCTCCGATCAACGGAACCTTGAGTTGCTGGTGGAAAGCAGGGCTTACAGCAAGGGCAGTCGATGATGCAATTCAGATGCCTTACGCTAATGGCCCGACGGAGATACATGTCCTGTCATACCAGCTCTTTTGCGTTGCTGTACAATGCTATTGTCCATCCCTCCCCTCGACCGAAAACGTCGAGGACATCAGAGCCAACGTCGGGTTACGCATGGCACCCATCTCAACGCATTCGATTATAAGGATGTTAGGTTGGTTGCATGGATATAACATCGGTTTTTGCTATGTGATACCTATATAACTCGCGGCACTCGCAAGGCCGTCCTTACCCATGGCTGTATTCCTGCCGTTTTATACACCGTTCAATACACGGATATCGTTCGCATACTATTTCCTTCCCCGATTCAATTTCCGGTTGGGTTGAACAACAGGGGGGGTTTTCAATCCTGGGTCATTACAAATCGAGACGGAGTTCCGAGGCTCTCCAAGCACTCCACCTCGTCAGAGATGTCGTAGACGGAGTCCGGTACGGCCTTGCAGACACGGTCCGTTCCAAGGACTCAGCCCATAGAAGGGTATATACGAGCAGCAAGAAGAAAGTGTACTCGTCAAGCGTACTCAAATATCATGTCAATGCCAGCGAGGGCTAGATGTGGACAAATCTGAGTTCGTGGAGGGATGGCAGGGTTGACATTATCGACTTTGGTAGCAAGCATGAAAAGAAGAAAAGGGGCCAGAACAAGGCACATCGTTCGCACCACCATCAGACCAACCATAATCACTATGATCATGACTACAATTATCATCATGACCATCATCATCATCATCGCCACCGTCACCGCCACCGTCACCATGATATGGAAAGGGACTTGGACGACATAGCAAGAAACTTCGATAGCGCTATATTAATCTCCTCTCCGAGACCTTCACCGACTCCTTCACTCCCATCTATACCCTCGCAACCATCGCCACCGCCCATCGACCAAAGCGACTTCCCGGATCTCCCCCAGCATATAGCCAGTTGAGCAGCCGGCCAGGTAGCGTGGTCCTCGGGAATGGAGAAGTACCATATAAGGAAGAAACGGGAAGGCGCCAAGCATGCCCGGATGATGAACTAACCTCACTGTATCGATCTTCTCACAGGTCCATGGGAGGGATATATGTCGGGGAGATGAAGTGCTGGCGGAAACAGCCAGTAAATTATGTCCCAGATGATAAGGGGCGAAGGTGGGAACGGGACACGACCAAGGAAGCAGATGCATCATCCATGATCTCAGAGGCGGGCTTCGGGACCCATCCCAAGAGACGTCCCGTACCTCCGCCGAGTCTACGAGCTGGATTGAGGTACTACAGGTTGTTGGCGATATTACGTGAGACGTTCTATTGAACCTATATTGCATAGGGCTGCGATTTGACCAGGAGTAGCTCTAAGTGTCAGGTGTCGGTGTGTACGGATGTTGTGCAGAGGTCAAGCTTCTAGAGATTTGCAGTTTCTCGGAAAAAGGAGTTAGGTGCTTTCAGGCAAACCTTGCCTTGCTCACCCACTTGCTCCGTTAAGGAAAACGTACATACCAGTTCAGAATACGCAGACAACACGGGCCACTCAACCTCTAGTATCGGCCTCACTGCCCTCCACGTCAGAAAGACGGTGGCAAAGAGGCAGGTCGATTGTAGGAGTTCGATTCTGAGATGGATGCTTATCCATACAGCACTCTGTTGTGGTAGGAAGAGCCTTTCTCTATTTCAAGGAAGCCGACCCAACGAGCGATAGAGGGGGGGTTACTTCCTCTTGGTACGCTGCTTTAACTTCAGGAAATATGAGAAGTCCACGGCGATGCCTATCCTACTTTCCTTGAGGCCCGACATCCTGTAGACAGATAATGCTTGGTTATGTGACTGTAGACATATACCATGATTATCTCCAACATAGCTGGCCAAAGATGCCAAAATACGTCATATCGGATCGTTGCCTATCTGTCCCCCCATGAACGCCGGCTTAATGCGGAAAATTCCTGTCTTCATGCCCCAAGGTGCGCATATTCCTTGTTGAACGCTCTTCCGATGACCATACGGCGGATCTCGGACGTGCCTGCCCCGATCTCGTATAACTTGGCACTGTGAGTCATTAGCAATACGCTCTGAGTAAAAGACTGATCGGTCTATCATGGACTTACTCTCTCAACAACCTCGACGCGGGCATCTCCTCGACGTACCCCATACCACCCAGTAGCTGGATACAATCCAACGAACATTCCGTAGCGCGCTCCGCAGCGTACAGAATGGCGCCCGCGCAATCCTGCGTCCTAATGACCCCCTCCTCGTCGACAACCTTGGCCGTGGCATACGTGTAGGCCTTCGAAGCCAGCAGCTTGGTGTACATGTCGGCGAGCTTGCCCTGCACGAACTGGTTGTGGGCGATGGGCGCCCCGAACTGTTTGCGCTGATGCGTGAACGGCAGGGCGACGTCGAGGGCCGCCTGCATGATGCCCAGGGGGCCGGCGCTGAGGACCAGGCGCTCGAGGTCGAGGCCTTCCATGAGCACGCGCACGCCGGCGTTGACGCTGCCGAGGACGTTCTCGTCCGGCACGAACACGCCCTCGAAGACGAGCTCGCCGGTGTTGCTGCCGCGCATGCCCATCTTATCGAGCTTCCGCGCGCAGCTGAAGCCCTCGGACTTCGTCTCGACGATGAAGGCGGTGATTCCCTTGGATCCCCTGTCCGGCTCCGTCTTCGCGTAGACGACGACGACGTCGGCGTCGGGTCCGTTGGTGATCCACATCTTGGTGCCGTTGAGGAGGTAGCCGCCGTCGACGCGCCGGGCATTGGTCCGCATGCTGACGACGTCGCTGCCGGCGCCCGACTCGGACATGGCGAGGGCGCCGACGCTGGTGCCGGCGACGAGGCCCGGCAGGTAGCGGCGCTTCTGGTCAGGGCTGCCGTTGAGCTGCAGCTGGTTGACGCAGAGCTGCGAGTGGGCGGCGTAACTGAGGCCGATGCTGCCGCTGGCGCGCGAGAGCTCCTCCATGACGACGCAGTGCGCCTGGTACCCCATCCCCAGCCCGCCGACCTCCTCGTCCGCCGTCATTCCTAGGAACCCGGCCTCGCCCAGCCTCGCCCACATGTCCGCCGGGAACGCGTTGCTCTTGTCCGTCGCCGCCGCCACCTCCTCCGTGATCTCGCGCCGCGTGAACTCCTGCACGCGCTCGCGCAGCTCTGCTAGGTCGGCCGCCGACGGTGGCGTGAAGCCTTGCGGGTGTTTGGAGGATGCATGCCGAGTTTGGAATGCTATGGTGGCGGGGAGGAACGGCTTCGCCCTTGCTCCGACGGCATTGGGGATTATTTGCCGCCGCGCGGGCGAAGCTAATGCTCTGAATGCCTTCATATTTACCTACTGATTTTCGACTATCGAGGGACAGTTAGAAAATAAACATCCATTATTGCTGGCCAAGCAGTTGGTTTGCGAGGCACGTCAGTATTACATTGGAGATTAGCCTTGAATGGAAGGAGATCCTTAAGCCGAGCGGCTTTCGACGGCTCTCACCGGCACCTCGGCTGTGATCATCACGCCCTGGAATGCCGACGTCACACCTTCCTCTTCATAATCTCTCCCAAATCCCATGTAGTTGTCGTAAATGAGGCGAGCTGCTATAGTAATAGTGAAGTTTCATACGAATTTTCTCATAATGCCTATCTCAAGATCCTCGAGGGACCTTCTGGGTTTACCCCGCCAATTGAGCCGGCAATGCCTCCGTCATCCACCCCGCCATCGTCTTCCGGCCCGAGCGATCGCGTCCTACACCGCTCCGTACCAAGCTGACGCAATATCGGTTATACAAAGCAATATAGACACGAGCTCGGATGAGTTCAAGGAGAATGAGAGACTTATGGGTGAGGCCATGGCGCGGCTGGAGCGGCTGACGCGAACGGCGCAACAAGGAGGCCCCGCCAAGGCGAGGGACAAGCATATTATCAGGAAGAAGATGCTCCCACGAGATCGGGTTACGGCGTTGGTAGATCCGGGAACCACATTCATGGAGCTATCGCCATTGGCGGGCCATGAACTCTATCCAGAGGCAGACGTGCCGTCGGGGGGCATCATTACAGGTATAGGTGTTGTTGAAGGTGTCACGTGTGTTATTGTTGCGAATGATAGTACGGTGAAGGGTGGCACATATTACCCCATCACTGTGAAAAAGCATCTAAGAGCGCAGGCTGTAGCGCAGGAGAATAAGTTACCGTAAGTTCTTCAAGCTCCAGGGCGCTTCCATTGACTCTGAGTCTAATGGTATTATAGCTGCATATATCTCGTAGACTCGGGTGGCGCAAACCTTCCACACCAGTCAGACGTCTTTCCGGACCGCGATCACTTCGGTCGGATATTTTACAATCAAGCGAGGATGAGCGCAGAAGGCATACCGCAGATTTCGGTGGTCATGGGTCTCTGTACAGCGGGTGGTGCTTACGTGCCGGCGATGAGCGACGAGAACATTATCGTCGAGGGACAGGGTCACATTTTCCTTGCCGGGCCACCGTTGGTGAAGGCTGCTACTGGCGAAGAAGTGTCCGCTGAAGAGCTAGGTGGCGGTGCGATGCACACGTCCGTCTCCGGCGTCTCAGATTACCTCGCTGTTGACGACGCCCATGCCATAGTGCTCGCGAGGCGGTGCGTCAGCAACCTGAACTGGCCCAAGAAAGCCTCCTCGCCGGCGACGAGCTACGCGGAGCCCCTGTACCCGGCCTCGGAGCTCCTGGGCGTCGCCTCGACGAACCTGCGCAAGCCGCTGCCTATCCACGAGGTCATCGCCCGGATCGTCGACGGCTCGCACTTCTCGGAGTTCAAGCGGGACTACGGCGCGACGCTGGTGACAGGGTTCGGTGCCATTTACGGACAGCCTGTGGGAATAGTGGCGAATAACGGTATCCTCTTCGGGACGTCGGCGCAGAAGGGCGCTCACTTCATAGAGCTGTGCGCACAGCGCGGCGTCCCTCTCGTCTTTCTGCAGAACATCAGCGGGTTCATGGTGGGCCGCGAGGCCGAGCGCGACGGCATCGCCAAGCACGGCGCCAAACTCGTCACCGCCGTCGCCTGCGCCGACGTGCCCAAGTTCACCGTTGTCGTCGGCGGTTCCTACGGCGCCGGCAACTACGGCATGTGCGGCCGCGCCTACGGGCCCCGCTTTCTCTGGATGTGGCCCAACGCCCGCGTTGGCGTCATGGGCGCCGACCAGCTGGCCAGCGTCATGGAGACGGTCGGGCAGAGGGCTGACCCGGAGCTGCGGGACCGCATCGATCGCGAGAGCGATGCCGTCTACTCGTCTGCTAGGTTATGGGTAAGTCATCCACATGATGAGAATGCCAAAATTTCCAATTCTTCAGAATTCTTCGTCGCTCTTGGTGTCCATAGACGCCCGCTCTTTGAGGTTTACGCAGTTCGGACAACTAATAGAGCTCATTAGGACGACGGTGTCATACCCCCGCAGCACACGCGGAGATATCTCGGACTGGGCCTGCGAGCCGCCCTGTCGGGGAAGAACGACGTTAAGCACGGAGCTACGAGGTTTGGCGTGTTTAGGATGTAACACGGCGGATCCTTAACAGGGAATCAGGCGAGAATTGCAAATTTTCAATATTTGCACGTTTCGCCAACGCGGCGCGGCGATAGGCTATAAGCAAGGAACACAAAGATCAGCTATACGAACGCGTTAACGCGCAAGCCTTGCAATAGAAGAACCGGAGCACTGCTAAGCCGAAAACTCTACCGAAGCCCCGCCTGAACGTTATTGGCCCAGGGCGTCCCACCAAGTCGGGCTTACTGGCAGGCTCGGAAGTTTAATCGTACCTGCTTCGTATAGGTATCACGACTCGTAGGCGAGAGAGCCCACACCTCCTGATGCAGCCTCTATATAAATTTGGTCTAAGAATAGGTGAGGGGTTTCTTCGGGGAAAGACGTTAAGGTTTTCAGCAGTCGGTGCGGTAATCCCGTCTTAAATTAAAAGATCCGACTTCGTATTTAATACTAAGTACATCATCCGACGGTCCACGGCGGGCGTTACACCGAAGGCGCTTCAGGCATTCTGTACAGAACAGGAAGTGACTGGTCATATATATAGTAATAGCTTGCCCGGATACAGACAGGTAATCGGTATCTGGCTTGCATAAAGGCGGTAGGTACATACGTAACAGGGTCAGCATCCGAATGAAGGCCAACTAACTCGACTACTAACGGTCATTTTGAACTGGGCCTAAAGCCCCCTGGTCGATACCAAATTGACCAATAAAAGGGTTGTTTGCGACCTTCAATTCCCTTTTAGGGAAGGCACCGCTTGAAGCAGTTGTCGCTGCAGTTAGTTGGCCCTTCGATTGGATAGAGTAGTGTGGGGTAGAGCGGGAGGGCCCGCAGATCAGACGCACGATGGCATCGAGTTCAGTTTCGGGTCCTGCTAATGACTGATGGCGGTTTTCTATGTACGGATATGCTTCAGTATGGGAGACTGATATTGGTGCTACCGGTACTTTGTTGGCATATGTGCCCGGTCCCTTGCATTGGGCGGTCAGAGTAGCCGTCTTGCATGAGGAAAGACGTGGCGGTCAGTATGTACCTAGCCAGGCGCATAGGTCTCTCCGAACAGCCTCACGGCGGTATGTCGTCTGTCGACTGCAATCTCCCATTCTACACGAGTCCGCCGCATGGCATCCCGATTCCTCATGGACACACGGCATGACATGGCAGGGCAGCGCATCGCATCGTCGCACCGCCCGGCCGCTGTGCTCCCCGCATCATACCTTATGTACGGCTCACACGTGGGCAGCAGCAGAAGCATTGACAGAAAAGTAAAACTAATGCAAAAGGAACCTTGAGGTGGGAGTTACATGTCATGTCAGGTTCGATTCCTAGCAGCGCTAGTTGGTACTCCCTGTCGGGCGCTCCCATCTGCGTTATGAGTGGCAGCCTGTCAATCTCGCGTCCTGGGAGCACGTTGCGCACCGGGGTCGGCCAACTTGGGGTATGGAGTACATGTGTCGTATCCCGCTGTGCATGCGTCGCGTGATTATCTCCTTGGCGAGCGTATGTTTAGTTATATGTTAGTTTGTGTATATATTTGTCATACCTTCGTGGGTAGGCAGATGCTGATACGCCTCAATCACAACCTGGAAGTTCGCACTTAGGGCTTGTTTGGGTGGTTGCTTTTGATGGACGTGTGGGGTTGGGGCTAGTAGTTTTCTTGTTCTTCTGCATGGGCGTGGGGTGTCTTGTAGTCATAACCGTTTCGGCACGCACACCCAAGATATTATTGTTGTTGTTGTTATTCCGCGGGATACCTATCGGGTCAGCTGGTGATGCATTACGTATCACGATTCTCTTGACGGAGTTGGAAGAGCTTCCTACAATTCTCTTCCCTACACACATGTACAATACATACACATCCACAGTCCTCTATATTAGCCTGTATGTAGTTACATAGGTATTTAGTTCGGGTAGCCGTTCTCGTGACGCTGACTTAGTTCGCGTAACTGGTAACCCACATCAGCGCTTTGTAGGTAGCCGGCCCATTACGAAGGCAAAATCACTAAGAGCTCATTCTCGTTTACTGTTGCTTTCCTGGCCTTCTATTAGGAGCCGTACACATATCCGCCAAGTACTCCAGAAGCGATAGTAATTATTGCATAGGAATGGCGGTGGACGATGTGGCTGAGAGTTTGGGCAGCGGCTGTAACCTAGAGCATGTGAGGAAACCAGTGAAGTGACTTTTCGTACTGGCGGCGGATGGAAGTTGGGCAGCACAATATACATACATGCCTACGGTACCTACATGTACAAAAATCCCTGGCTTACCTAGGTAGTCCATAGATTTTCCTCTGGATGTACTGCGCTCCTAACTGGCACTGGGCCGTTCCAGCTCGAAATCGAGGCGACTGTAGAGGCAATGACTAATGTAACTACTTATGGTGGAGAGCGCCGAAAACCATGTTAAGTCCAACGCTTATCAACCAGGGGGATCAGCATGTAGACACTGATCTCCAGGTTTAGGTACTGCACCCATGTAGGTTGGGCCGCGATATACGAATGCCTTAGCGCACATGCCTATAGTGGACACCTAATAAAGTCTATCTACCTAGGTAGGTGAAGAGACAGGGATCCCATTAAATCGGCGTGCCGGGGATCGCATTATGACTCCCGGAAGCAGTAACATGTAACAACTACATATCTACCTACTCTCCGGCTGTCCACGGCTTTCCCGAACCGGACCTGGATTGGGTGGTCCCAGGTGATCTTGCTAATGCGACCCTAAAGGGGCGCTTGGCGAGGGGGCTAGGGGCGGACGGGTCTGGAACCTGTCTCCCAGGGGTGGGATTTCAGAAACGGAAATGCACTAGAAAATTCCTTGACTGCACCTGCCAATCCCACCAATGCCGGTTAACCTTTAAACTTTGAAAGAAAATATGCAGGTAGATATCGATGATAAGGGAAAACATGGGCAGGGGGTCGAATGAAGGGGACATTTCCCCTCCAAGCCCGAGATAACGTTCCGTTTCTTTCGCGTAAGTACCCGAGGATCGAGATTGGTGCAATGCGCGCCTTTCGTTACCGCGGACTCGAAAGAATCCTAGAAATCGCCACCGGCATTGAGTCGTTGAGACAATGCGACGTACAGCTAGAACCCCATGAAGAAAAGAAAAGGAGAGCTATTGTACAACGTCGATGCGCTCTGCTGATGCATGCCATGAAACGCGCCTATTCTGGGAAAGCCTGTTCTTGTTTCAGCCCCTTTTGCGCCAGTGCAATGCAGTGTAAGTTTATACAAGATGCCAGCCTCTACCCAACCAGTTCCGCTCTAGAATCAACATGTTGCCGATCAAATTTTGAAAACATCGGCGCTCTTATACAGATAATTTTACACGCTCTAGCATTTTCCACCGTAAATGCTGAACGACTGCCTTATACTTGTGTAGTCGTAAGGATAGGCTGCCCTATATACGGTCTTTAGGGGGAATCGCCCGTAATATGGAGTGAACGTATTTAGATGTATATGTGGTGATAACGTTCATTGCCGAGGTCTCTTGTCTTTCTTCTCGCCTTGTCGTTCCAGAAGAAGAGTCAGCTGGCTCTTGGACCGAGCGAGTGGCACTGCTGGTACTGCACTTGGTGGCGTAGGCGTAAAGCGTGGATCTAGAGGATTGTTTGCAGAAGATCCGGGCGTTCCGTGCTCGTGTTGGACGCTCATGGCCTGTTCCCGTAACTGCTTAGTAGGTAGGTTCTCGTCGAATTCGATGATAGTGCCCTGAGCTGTCGCCTTGGAGGTCTGTGCAGTGCTCGACGATGTCAAAGTGTTTAGGACCCTATGGCCACGCGTCACTCCACCCGAGCCGCGACGAGGGGCACCTGTGACCTGCGGAGAATGAGCTGCTGAGGGAGTAGCCTTTGGTTGCGCGCGTTCCTGCACATCTTCTCTTGTATAGATTGTTTTAGGCTTGGTTGCCTTCAGTTGGTGAACCTCCCCTCTAGTAGGTTCGTCTGCCTTCTTATCCTCTGTGGTTTTCGGCTGCTGTCCGGGAGTTCGTTTCGTCTGGATCATAGTCGGGGGATCTTGTGTCTTGCCCGTGGTAACAGTGCCATGCGTCGAAGAAGATGAAGACTCTTCAGTGGTTACAGGAGCCGAAGAGCCGGAAGGGACTGATGGGGCTGCTTGGCGGGCGGGCCGTTTTCCCGCGGCCTTTGCGCTCAGCTTGGGCTCCGTTTCGGGTGTCCCATCTAGTGATACTTCCTTCTTCACCGATTTGCCGGCCTCCCTCGACGTGACCTCAGACCCGCCCGTAGCTGACTGAGAACTCTGGCGCCGTGGCATAGCAGGCCTACGTCTAGACGCCGCGGACGCTACAAATGTTGGCCCTTTCTTCTTAAGAACCCCAGCCGTCGTCGTCTTCTTCCTAGGCTCTTTAGCTGCGGGACCTCCCGAGGCCTTCGACTCTCCACCAGAGGCCACGGCCGTGCTGGCGGACGAGGCGGCCTCGCTATCCCTGCTACCAACATCTTCGGCGTCGGAACCTGGTGGTGGCGGCGGCGATACAAACCGGGTTTTCGGGCGCGGTCCTGAGGCTGAAGGGCCCCTAGGTTTCTTCAAGATCGGCTTTCCCGGTGGCTTTTTAGATGAAGACGGTGCTACTGTCCTTTTCTCGACCCTGAGTTCTTGGTCCTCTTGCTCAGCTTTAGAGGTCTTGGGAATAGTTTCTGAGCTGGAAGGTTGAGCCGATGACGGCGTAGGAGATGGCTAGCGTCCATAGTTAGCGATTATAGTGTAATATTGGTTGCGCGACCTACTGGCTGCGAGGGAGGTTCGTATCGATTCGGCGGCCCCCGAAGCTTGACGAAAGTGGGCCCGTTTGAGATGTCCTCAAAAAGTCGAGCGAGGACTGGGCCTGGAAGATGGCGACGATCGCTGCCCCAGACGTGCCACCAGAAGTTTTCAAGACGATTCGCGGTAGGGTCAACCAATCTGTGGAAGGTGGTGGTGTAGACTATGCCAGCGTGAGTAAGGAGCCTCGACGGATAAATCAACATGTCATTGTGGTCTTTATACCTTTCCAGTATTTCTTGATCGCCTCCGGTGGGACGACGGGTTGCTTCGCTACCTCATCATAGATCCAAGTGGTGTTAACCACGATGCCCTTGGGCAAGATGAGTTCCGTCATTTTTGAGGGTAGAAGACGTAGCGAGGACTGCGGAGTTAGACGTCGCCTCGACAGCGGACGTTAAAGGACAAAGGAGGTTTTCGTCACACGGGCCTTGCAACTCATAGCTACCAATTGCGAGCGGTCAAACACAATGGTCCTTTAGGTGCTTTCTTTTGCCGCGAGTTGAAACCCCGATACGAGGCCGAGTGCAGTTGGCGTAATGGCCTCGTAATTTAAGTTGCGGCAGGTCCAGGCCGCTCAAGTCTCAGCTATCACGACGATAGCTCTATTAGGGGGAAAGTCTCAGTCTAGCGCATCACAGTCCTTCGATCAAGGTTAGGCCCGATTCCTATAGAAGGACATGCGTAGATCGCTAGCAGCGCTGGTGCCTCAGCCGAACGCCGAACCTAAGGAAGCTGAGGCAACCACAAAACTGAGGCTCCGCGGTGTTTTGACAATTTAGTAACCTTTTTATCGACCCCAACGGAGTTGTCCGGTCTCGCTTTGCGGGTATTGGTGGGTGAGCCCAACTTATGGCTCAGAAGCAGGAGTGAAGCGAACAGCAGAGGATAATAGATTCGGGATCCCGAGCAGACTGGTGATTCATTCGGAACGTTCGCTTTGTCTGCCGAGACAAGAAGTACCAGCTTGTACTGATTCCTTTGGAGAATCCAAACGAGTGGCACAGGTTCAATACCAATGCAGGCGGTGAAGTAGCAACATACCCAGGCATGCGTCTAGCGTCATATATTATCAATGCTTTAACTCTAGAATTCCACTGAAAGCGTCGGCGTAATTAGGATCCGGAAAAGGATGTCCGGTCAGTACCTTCAAAGTCTTCCCGAACGAATGCTAGCGTTGGTATTAGGGAGCAGGATTATTAAGTCAGTCAGGAAACGACGGAAGTGATGGGAGGTCGAAGCTGGCTGAAGGTCACCTGAGCGTGGATGGATAGTTGGTAGATTTCATCCTTTCTACGAAGTACCGAAATACAAATAACTTTCGAGGACAGGAAATTTTAAGACAGACACGCAGGCAGGCACTGACACGCCCACGCAAAGTTTCTTTCCTTCTTCCACGGGCTCACTGCTCCACGCTAAACGCCTTCCAGCTCATGGATGCTTGTTTAGGTAGACATCAAGCACTATGGTTTAGGGTCTATAGTGGGTATGACCCGCTGAAATAGATACTATCGCATTTTCCGAGTCGTTTTCGGTTCCTTTGTGTCCAGCGTTCATGCTGACCTGCACGTGTTGTCGATAGGCAGGGTAGATGGCTCTAACTTTAGGCTCTAACTTTAGGTAAGCAGGCACCCCCCCTAGCTAGCTTAAATATGCAGGTCTTCTTCGAAAAGGGAAATATTAATAATAACGCGCAACATACGAGAATAAATTCGTCCTTATTTAAAGAGTTAAACTACATTAGTGCTTGATATCATTGACCGGATCACGCTTATAGGTTAAAGACCAGCTTGAGATGTCTCTTTGTAGCTATAAAGCATAAAATCCCGTTGGTGTAATTTTATTTTTTTAGAGTTTTTTATTTTAATATCTTAAATACTTATATTTTAAATAATGAGATAAGTACGGGAACTATTTATATAGCTTTTTATATATATATAAAATATGACTTATTACGAATTTCAAAATTGGTAACATGTTATTACAGTCTTATATATATAATATATAACCAGTACCCGGACGATTAGTAGCTTGTTTCATTCCAAAAGGAGGTCTTGGTCCCCCAGTCGGTGGGCGAGAGCAAGATTCGTCTCCATCTTTCTGAAATTCTAGATTTCTGTCCAGTACGTCGATTTCATCCAAGGGCACCAATCAAATCGAAGCCAACATCTCCTCGGCTTACTGGAATTCTCTCTCTGCCACCGCTTCCTTCCATCAACAAATCTTTGCATCAGCGTACCGCAGTCAATTGGTCAGTATTTTCATAGTACTTCCCCACGTCTGCTGAGCTTATTTCCAGCGAATCCGGGTTAGTCATTGCCCCAAATCTGTGAGCTAGAATTTGCAAAGGACACCTGGCTTGCATGCCGTGCTCCCAAATTTAGTGCTACCAGTGCACAGCACCGATTTTCCTATAACGTAGCATCCTTTAAGAGAGACTCGCAGAAATGCTTCGATCGGTAGCTGCGCCTGCTACAAGGAAGCTGCTTGTGCCGAGGGCAGCAGCAGCAGCTCCGCGATTACTGGCGGCCACATGTAGTAATAGTAGTAGGAGTAGCTACTCCTCTTCTTCCGCCCCCACCTCGTCATACTCCTCTTCCACCTCACCCCCCCTCCAATTCCGAAGAAACCTCCATGCGAGCTCCGTAAGAATGGCCGCCAACACGAGAACCGAGAGCGATGCTTTCGGCGAGATCCAGGTCCCCGCCGACAAGTACTGGGGCGCCCAGACGGAGCGCTCGCTCTCCAACTTCCGCATCAACCAGCCCCAGGATCGTATGCCGCCGCCCATTGTCAAGGCCTTCGGTATCCTCAAGGGCGCCGCTGCGACGGTGAACATGCGGTATGGCTTGGGTATGTACTATCCACCCGCCTGTGGCGGAAACATGTCTCTGTGATCGTGGTCTAGAGAGGCTGCCTTGGTATGGTATGGCTTACACAATGCGTCTGCATAATAGATCAGAAGATTGGCAAGGCTATCCAGCAAGCTGCCGCCGAGGTGGCCGACCTCAAACTGATTGACCACTTCCCTCTGGTCGTCTGGCAAACTGGCTCCGGCACCCAGTCCAACATGAACGCCAACGAGGTCATCTCGAACCGAGCCATTGAGATCCTTGGTGGCACCATGGGTACCAAGAAGCCTGTCCACCCCAACGACCACGTCAACCGCTCTGCCTCGTCCAACGACACCTTCCCCACCGTCATGCACATCGCTGCCGTCCTTGAGGTCGAAGGCAGTTTGCTGCCCGCCATCAAGAGCCTGCGTGACGCCCTGCAGAAGAAGGTCGACGAGTTCGAATCCAAGAACATCATCAAGATCGGACGCACACATCTGCAGGACGCAACACCCCTAACCCTGGCCCAGGAGTTCTCCGGTTACGTCGCGCAGCTAGACTTCGGCATCAAGCGAGTGGAGAGCTCCCTTCCGGATCTGCGATTCCTCGCCCAGGGCGGTACTGCCGTCGGCACCGGTATCAACACCTTCGAGGGCTTTGCGGAGGCCATCGCCGAGGAGGTCACCAAGATGACCGGCACCGAGTTCAAGACGGCGCCCAACAAGTTCGAGGCGTTGGCCGCCCACGACGCCCTGGTCCAGGCGCATGGATCGCTCAACACTCTCGCCGCCTCGCTCAACAAGATCGCCCAGGACATTCGGTACCTCGGCAGCGGGCCCCGCTGCGGCCTCGGCGAGCTGATCCTGCCGGAGAACGAGCCCGGTTCCAGCATCATGCCCGGCAAGGTCAACCCGACGCAGTGCGAGGCGCTGACGATGGTCTGCGCCCAGGTCATGGGCAACCACGTGGCCGCGACCATTGGCGGCATGAACGGCCAGTTCGAGCTCAATGTCTACAAGCCTCTCATCATCCGCAACTTCCTGCACAGCTCCCGGCTCCTAGCCGACGGCATGACCTCATTCGAGAAGAACCTCGTCGTTGGCCTGCAGGCCAACGAGGAGAAGATCTCGAGCATTATGAAGGAATCGTAAGTTTCTCTTTTTCCTCTTCTAGTCAAATATATCCCAGGTTTCGACGGATGTGGTGGTAGACGGCTCGCTAATTGGGTTCGCACCCGAAAAAAAGGCTCATGTTGGTTACCTGCCTCAACCCCAAGATCGGCTACGACATGGCGTCCAAGGTAGCCAAGAACGCGCACAAGAAGGGCCTCACGCTGAAGGAGAGCGCGCTCGAACTGAAGGCCCTGACCGAGGAGGAGTTCGACACCCTCGTCAAGCCCGAGCTCATGGTCGGGCCTAAGCCTTACAAGGGCTAAGTACCACGGGCCCTAGATACACGTAGAGGCTTGTGGTGAGCTACTTGAGTCCGGAGTGCATGTCCTAAAACCTACGACTACAGCATGGAGCCTGCCGCGTTCACGACGATAAGGAGTCCACATGCTCCAATGACCGTCTAAGTACGGATGGCCTGTCTACGAGTCGACGCCGACTTCGGGTCCCAAGCTGTAACTGTACATATATATCGACAGAGAGCAATCTAAAATGTGTAGGACCAAATTCTCCATCCGAAAATGGGGATAGCTACGGTGTGGCTCCATGATACTAGTTTCTATACAGCCCTGGTTGCGGATATTGGGCTTACATAGTTCTGTGATGCACGAGGATCAGCTTGGACCGTCGGAACCCATTAGGTTCAAAGAAGTATTATGCATAAGACCCAATCACGTTACGCCGAGCCCTGGCTTTCGGTCCAGTTCATGTCAGCATTATCAGCCTCCTTCAGACTAACCGGGAACTTTTGTACCAGATGTTGGCTATCTGTTGCACCTCCCAAGTGCATACACCGCCAAAAGGAATGGCCACAGGGCTTGTTCAGCGCCCTGACTCGCCTACAGGGGCCGAAAAATTCCTTGCTGGTTCCTTGGGCCTTGAGACATTGTAAGGGTGACTGATTGTACACCGGTTGACCGGCGCCTTGAGCCATCACGGACCAAGGCAATCGAAAGAAAACCTTGATTGAGCCGTCACGTCTCTGGCTCCCTTCAAACACGCTACATACTCTTTCCTACTTTGGTCAAATACTTTGGTCCCTCTACAACCCACCGCTTTCATATCAGCCCAATCTTTGTATTCAGAGTTCCCTTGCGGGGAACATGAAGTCGTGTGACTAAATATATAACAGACCATGGGCTATGGCTAGCCTAAAGTTTGTGCTCCAAGCATACTATAATGAGCACAGTTTCAGTATTTCCCGAGAAGGTGGTCGGGGAGAGATTATCTGAACCACTCGTTATATATCGTCCCTATTAACTGCATGATATTGCGGCTGGGTGGGCCTGTCAAGATCTGAGGCAGAGGTTTGACCTGAGCTAGACCAATCAGTTACAGCTTACAAGCTTGGTACATTGTCTCAAGAGACCTTCCCCGCCCCTGTCCGCATCGTCTTTTAAGCGAAATCATGGATCCCCAGTTTAGAGGATACCGCAGTTACTACACCTGATACTTCAGCGCCCGACCGTAACTTGTTGGAAATGAAGGTACATAAGCCTACCAGCGGTCACACCGAACTTACCCTCTAAATTAGCGGGACCAGGCAGTCATCTGATGATCCCACAACTCCCGAGGATTTGGAATCTTCCACCCAACGCTCTCCAGCATTACATGCATGGTGTTGGAATGCCCCATGCCACACGTGCCACTGCCACATGGGCGCTAACGAGCTTGGACGGTTCCAGCCGGTAGCTGGTAGTCGCTGGGGCCCATGAGTAGCGGGGAACCTGGGCACGCTAGTGACTGACCTTCCACCAGTGGCTCCCAAAAAAGGGGCTTGAGTGTTTTCGTTCATCACCCTCAGGGGCCACCCCGAGCTCAACTTGCCCTTTGTTAGCCCACAGTTTGTTAGTGAGTGTTGACCATCCCGAGATGAGCAGCTTCAACTTCGACTATGTAAATCTAGGCTTATTGGTCAGAAGCTAACATCAACTTCATTTCAAAGCTTTTGTCGAAGTCGTCTCCCTCTCCCCTTTAGACATTGCACTATTGGTTTATCTTCTGCGACTGATACAACCTCCCCAGACGCAACTGAACTAGTCAACCGTACTATCTTGACCATTCACGAGTACGTGCCGCTATGGACCCTTCTGGACTTGTCCTTTCTCTACTAAAATCTGTAGATGTTAGTACGACCTCTCCGCATATCCATAGCCTAGTTGCCTTCGTGGCACTCTACCCTGCGACGTCGTGACTCCATTACGGCCGCCGCATAAATAAAAGATAGTAAAAGTCCTCCCTGTCCCTGCAGGAACTTCCCTGCGTGCAGATAACGCACCCGGACCATCCACTACAACCTCTTCACACCACTACCGAAAGCCGCCAAGAAACCGGTGAGCACAACTCGAAGAAATTCTAGATCTAGATCCGTTCGTCACTTATCATGTCTCTCATAGGTACCGTACGCCGCCATTAACAACCCCATACTATCATCACGTCAGCGGCGCATCACATGAGATGTGGAATTGGGGCGCGTAATCTTCCGGCGCAGCCAGCCTCGCTAGGGGTAGACGGTTATATCCGATGCCATATGATTTGCGGCTCATTCGAGGCTGATTGTTGCAGTACTCATGTCGGGGGGTTGCACACATCCCACCTCGGTGATCGGCAACCGCTGGTCGGGGAGTGACGCTCTCGACTCTAAGCCGTCTCTTATATGAAGCATATCCCTTTTGGAAGAACCAGGATCCCCGGGTACATACGCTCGCCGCCCCCAGCAGAGTCTCAACGGCTTACATAGAACCGAGCTCATTATTCTCTCAGGGCGGGTTCTATGGCGACTGGCATGTGAGATTTGCCGGCTAGGCCCTTGCTGCAGAAGGATCCCGTCCCTGATTAGTCGAGCATGCAGGTGACTGCCAACGTGGAATCACCTGCTGACCCCCCGTTCGGGCGTAGACACTACCACCCCAAGCTGCAGGAAGCTATGCGGAGCTGTGCTTATTCAGCTTAAGAATGCCGCAGAACAGGCCTGGTTGGCCGAAACCATCCCAACAAACTTCATCTCCGCCGCTGATTTTTCGACAAGACAGTTAGGACAGGGAGGGTTCTTGGTTTCTTCACCTAAGCAGCGTGATCTTACGTTACAACCGGTTGTAGCGGACGTCTTGCATAATGCAAAAGTTGTCTCACCGATGAAAATAGGATCCAAGCGCAAATTATGGCCAACAGCGGCGACCTGTCAGCATCTAAGAAAATGAAACCCGTAGACGGCAGACTGGTCACTATTGCCCAGTTATTCGGATGACCGTCGATGGTGATTGGCGGCGCACTGGCCCAAAAATAGGAAGAAAAGTCCGGCTGATGGGAGATGACAGCGTTCCTATCAAACATCGTGTACGACGCCCTACTCCGTACACGTAACCCAAGAGGGATTACAGGCATATCTGTGTATTCGAATGGGATGGCCCGGTTGACAATTTTCATATGTTCTACTATCTAGCAGAGCCTATAGTCTCACCATTCCATGGTATCTTCCGCGTCGTCTCCCTTACTTTCCAGGTACACAAACCCTGTTATCCAAAGGCGGTAACTGCGCTTCGCGGGAGTTGAACTCGGTAGTGCTCCTCCCCCGGAGAGCAACTTGCCTCTTAGACCGGACAGACTCTCTCGCTCTTGTTTCCCAACCCTAACGAGGCTGCCCGGATGATGCACTTTTATCAATGGTGGCTCTCGGAGTACAGACGTCGGCTGAACCACTGATTGCTTGGAGCGCCTCGTGGGCACTCCCCGGTTTGCTCTCTTGCATGCGGGTCCCAAGCTCGCTTCTTAGAAGAGGGCCAAGAAAATAAATGGACAGTTGGGCTATGACTAGGTTAAACGACAGAAGGGGTCAGCGAACATGATGTACTGTTTAGTGCCTTTCCCATGCTTAACGTATCGCAGCAGCAGCGTACCCCATGCCCCGGATACGCCTAGCGACGACGAAATTGCAAGGTATTATGCATAGATAGCGTTCCTTACGAGGGAAGTCGTGCGGGACCAGAATATAATGCCGATTATAGTCAAAGAGAGGATTAGTTAGAACTTGCAGTGCGCCCCTGAAGATGCAGCAGGTAAGACCTTGCCCGAGGTTCACTACACGGCGTAGCGTCAAACGTAGAGGAATGCTATTCTCCGACGTCGGACTTCTCCCTTGCTCTTAATAACAAATCGTTATAGAACCAGAACCAACAGATCGATGTGCGGCCGTCGCTTTATATGGTGATGTAATAAGTATCCTGCTCTCGAGATGACGACGCTTCCATCGTGGTAGTAGAAGTCGTGTATGGCAGAACGTAGATACAGTCATGGATCAATTGTATCCGTACGCCCCCATTAATCCACCTCCCCCGTTATTAGCCCTACAACTTCAACAATTCATTGTATTATCAAAACGTGTTTAATTAAAAAGCTATATATATTATTATAAAGCCCTGAAGCTGGGCTTTAAAACCTTATATACCTGTCATATGTTGTTGGGAGGTCAGAGTGGCAAGGTAACCCATATATTAACGACAGACGGAAACTGTCAGATAGCTGGGGGGTGCGTAGCGCACCCCATATACGGAAAGGTCACCTAATGATCGGCCCATATATGTTCCGTGGCTAAGCTACTTAACGCTATACCTGTGCAACAGCTGTCAGCTAGCTGGGGGGTGCGTAGCGCACCCCATATACGGAAAGGTCACCTACTGATCGGCCCATATGTACTCCGGAGCTAAGCTACTTAAAGTTGTATGAGTGCAACAGCACCTGCAACTAACCGAATACAACAACACAACTGATATCCCCTATATCTGACAATTAAGAGTTTCATTCGCTTAATTCGCGTATATATTAACTGATCAGCTGTTGCTGAGATGATATAGGCTGTATATCAGTAGCAATTATTTATATATTTCAAATAATAACAATGGCGACCGTATAGTTAACGTCCTTAATTATTTATAAGGAACCTAAAGATTAGGACCGTTTTAAAGGCGAATTCCAGATTAAAGTACGCGCTTTTAATATCTGGGATTATATCGATCTTGATCAGTTATTTAAATGGCCTGTTAAATTTACGAAACTTAAGATGGCCACCTATTTAAAAAAACGACTTCGTTAAATAATAACGCAAGCGGCTAGTTTATTTACCGAAAAAACCATATAAGTCGAAAAGGTCGATTAAATAAGTTACCTAACGAATATCCTTAAGATAATAACCGAAGGCAAACAAACTTATAATTAAAACTTTACGGAATATACCTATATGAATAGAAAGTACGATACCTTTCGTAAAAATATAAACAGCCTTATAAATTAAGTTTTGGAATCGATATTTCCAGTAATTAAAAAAACGAACTTTTTTCCAGAAGAAAATTTACGGGAATGGTACGTTACGTTAGCCGAGTTTAATAAGGTGTACGATAACAGGCTTTTGATTAATATCTAACGAAAATACTGTAACCGGTTAAAGCAAACCTTAAAGTTAGCAAAAAAACTAGACGAATAGATCGGAAAATGGCAGAAAATTATGGCTTAAAAGTAACGATACGGAATTCCGGAAACGAAAACGACGATCGTATAGGTTAACGACTTATGTATAGCAGTAGCTCCAATTATGAAAACCTGGACGACCACCTTCCAGATGGTGAGGAAGGCCGAGATAAAAAACGGCACGATTAATTACCAAAAAATGGCTATTAACCTTTTAAATTATTGGGCTATAACCTATTTACTAACTATATTAAAAAACGTTAAGGTAACGTTTCCAACGCTTTATAGGGCTTCTATGGAACCATCTAATCCGGACGATCCTGATTAGGAAAAAATCAAACCTACTAACCGTTAGCCGAAAGGTAGGAGTTTAGGACGGGGCCTAAAGCGAGGTAGTCGAAATGGCTTTTATTCGGATTGAAGCGCCAGCAAACGAAAGCGTTACGAATTAAACGATTAGGGTACCCGTTGCAAAGTATGCTATAATGCCCTGCATCGGTTACCTTAATATTATTACGCGTTCCCTAAGAAAGCCCCAGTAAATTTTAGGTTTATAGGAATAGTAATATTATTAATTAAGAACCGGATTACCTTTAATTAGTTTTTAAAAAAAAAAATCGACCGTTTATCAAAAACTATAAAGAAGTTAATTATAAAAACAGATTAACTTTTAAAGGGAATAAAACAAATCCTAATTTGCTTTTTGATTATTAATTAACGTAACGCCATAAGTACCTTGTCTTACCCCTTAAAAAATTTATCCATTTTGGATTTAAGGTTTACGATATATATTTTTAACCTAATTAATAAGTTCCTGAACTATAGAATAACGATCTAAGGTAACGAAATGTACGTAAGAAATAACTTCGTCCCGATTAAAGGTTACGGAAAAATAGATATATTATTTTAAAATCCTAAGGGTTAAAAAACGTTACGTCTGTACGACGTGGCTTATTACGAAAATTTCGCATGTAACCTAATATCTCTCCAGCAGCTTCGAAAAAAGGGGTATTAATAAAATAACCGAAAAATTAACAATTTTATTCGAAATAAATGTAATTAGGTAATTATTACGTTAATAAATAAGTTTAATTAGTTCGTTATCGAAGATATTAACGTAATAATACTTTATGTAGCCTTAGTTACTTATAGACAAAATATTAACTTATAAACGAAAAGATTATTACGTATAGGTAACGGTACTATATGGTACTTACGATTAGGCCATCCAGGCCCTGAAATAATCGTTTAGCTATATTCCCATATTAAGGGAATCCGATTGAAAGGTTTTATAATAGTCGAATATTAAGCATATAGCAAGGCCAAGGCGAAGAGATAAATACGCCGCGAACTTCGGAAGGGAGCATCCCGATTAGGTTAAAGAATCGCCGTCGACTTTACTAACTTCGAAAAAGACCCTAAAGGATATAGATACGTTATATTCGTTACCGACAGATATTTAGGCTTTATCTGGGATACCTACTTGAAGAACCAAAAGTAAGATATATTAATCATAACGTTTCGACACCTTTTAAAAGTTCTGAAGAATTAAAATAAGGTTTTTTTATAAGTGATCGAATACGATAACGAAATCTTAAAAAATTACCAATTTCGAAATATGTTCCAATCGCCTTCTTTTAGTATTAGACTTAAGCTTTTAGTATCACATACCTAGGCTTAAAACGGGGGTGTAAAACGTTTAGGGGGTGTGATTAAGGAGAAAACGACTGCGATACGAAATGGCGTTAAGTTACCAGCGTTTTTAATCGTATATATTTCTAAAACAGCAGTATATTTGTATAACCGTACCCCAAAATACTCTCTTTTTTGGCAAACCCTATATGAGATTTATTATATTTACCTGGCGTATAGAGACGGCATTATAATGCTTGATCGGAAGCCTTAACAGGCCCACCTTCGAATTTATGGTTATATAGCTTACGTTATAACGATTACCGTTATAAAAAAAGAATAAAGATTTTAAAAGTTAAATTTTAAGGCATAAATTAACTTCTTTATCGGTTATCGATTTACGAATATCTACGAGATCTGGAACCTACTAATTAATAAGGTTATTACCATTCGAAACGTTTAATTTAACGAAAAGGTTACCTTTTTCGGTAACATTAAGGACTTTAAGGATAACTTATTTTACGTTACCGAAAACGAATTACAAAACCTATTCCGATAAGTTATTATATTTAATTAAGCTAATAATTACCTTATATATATACAAAAAGAAAATAAAAACTTAAGCGGAATAATTTAGTTACCGACTGGACAGAAAAGTTGGCTTTAAAATAGTATTAATATTTAAAAAGACGTACGGGATGGGGAAGAATAAGCTTATTCGTAAAAGATTGATTACCTTTATACGATCGTTATGTTCGAACTACTTCCGTTTTTTAGATTATTACCGTTATTAACGTTTGCCCTAATAACTATTACGATCATTACGCCGGCGGAAGAAATAAAGGTAACCTTAAGTTTTTATTACGTTATTTAACTTAAAATGACGGTAAAAAATAAAAGTACCTTACGGGTTATAAATATAAACTTCCCGTGCGTTCCGTATTATAGTAATATTATTAAAGTCGACCATAAAGTATGGGAAGCCGTATTTAATATAAAATAAATAACTTATTTTGTAAGTATGCGTAATAACCGGCCGGTAAGTTACGGAAGTTTAGGAAAAATAAAAACCCGAAATATACGCCACCTTAATCGGAAAGGCTTTAATTTATTAAAACAAAAAACGTTATTTAGGTTACGAAACCGGATATATAAGCGAAATTTACCGCTACCGCCGTAAGGCCATAAAGAGCTAAGTATATACCCGTTAAAGAAAATATTCCGTAAAGCCGAATTAGTTTACTTGTAAAATTATAAAAAGATAAAGTTTTGGAAGGTTATTAATTAGTCCTTAATTAAAGGGAAATAAGTCCTAAAGTGTATGTAAGTATACGTTTATAAATTCGATAAGCATAATTAGCTTTAAAAATGTAAGGCCCGATTTATCGTACGAAACGATTAATAGCTTAAAAACGCTTATAGGAATATATACGTATTTACGTTAGTTAAAAAGTCGTTTTAAGCTTTAATCGTTATTACGGCTAGGTTTAACTTAAAATTTAAGCAGTATAACGTTATGAACGCCTTCGTTAACGCGAACCTACCTTACGAAATATACATAAAGATGCCCTTAAGATATCTATAACGTAATAAGACGTTCTTAATTAGGAAGGTATTATATGGACTAAAGGAATCCCCTTTTTTTTGGCAAAAGGATTTTACCAGCATACTTAAGAATTTGGGACTTAGCCCCGTTTTTTATGAACCATGTTGTTTCCTTCGTTAGGGGGTGCTTTTGTTTTTTTACGTCGACGACATAGTTATTACGTATAGCAAAAAACATCAAAACTTTGTCGATTAGTTGATTTAATAGATATAAAAACGATATACCTTTATAAATAATAAGGACTTATAATGGTTCCTTAAGATCGAAATAATTAAAGATAAACCTAACAGAAAAATCTGGTTATTTTAATCCGATTTTATAAATAAGCTGGTTAACCTAATCCTTAAAAAAAGTCTGAATAACTTCCTAAAAACGTTAATAACAAACGTTAAGTTATTGCCAAATCTTGATCTGGCTTATCTAGGTTTAGTTAACAAATACCAGAAAAAGATCGGTTCCATTTTATATATTATAGTTAATACGCGACTTAATATATTTTTTGTAATATCCCGATTCGCACGATTTAACCAGAACTTTAATAACGTATATCATAACGTTGCCAACAAAATTATATTATACCTGATCGATACTAAGATATTAACGTTGCAATTCGGTAGTAAGGATTCGATAAATATTTAAAACGATACCTTTTTTGCGGATAATTCGGTTAACCGAAAAAGCTTCCAAGCTTACGTTATAAAGCTATTCGAAGGAGTAATAAGATAACGGGCGAATAAGTAAGATATAATAATTACTTTTATAACCAAAGCAAAGTTATTATCCCTTACGTAAACTGCAAAAAAAGCCTTATTTACCTTTCGATTAATTAAGGAATTAAAAGTTGGCCTAAATGTAGGACCGTTAAATATATAGTGCGACAATTAACAGACGATACGGTTAATCAACGCCGACGTCGCCCTTTTACAGATAAAGTTACGGTACGTAAATATATATAACCATTGGTTACGAAAGGCAGCAAAGAGGGACCTGATCAGAGTGAATTATACGCCTATAGGCGACATACTGGCGGATAGATTAACTAAAGCCTTGTTACGAGAAGCCTTTAGGCATTTTAGAGAGCAGCTAGGATTAATGGATATTACCGAAGCCCTGGATTAGCGGAGGAAAGCTTTGAGGGTTATTTTAGACGAGGAATTAGCTGATCAGGAGGATTTAATCGCCGGAGGAGAGGTGGAATGGACAGTTATGGCTTTAGGGAATAATGAAGTACGGTGATCAACGCCGTGAATGCTTTAAGGCGTTAAGGGGGTGTGTCAGCTAGCTGGGGGGTGCGTAGCGCACCCCATATACGGAAAGGTCACCTACTGATCGGCCCATATGTACTCCGGAGCTAAGCTACTTAAAGTTGTATGAGTGCAACAGCACCTGCAACTAACCGAATACAACAACACAACTGATGTCCCCTATATCTGACAACAGCATACGTATTTAGCCTAATATAACAACATAACTAATACCCCTTATATCTGACAATTAAAAGTCTTATTCGCCTAATTACCGTAAAACATCATTTAATTAGTTACTATTAAATAATATAAGCTATATATTAGTAGAAATTATTAATATATTTTAATAGTAATAATAACTACCGTATTATCGATATTTTAAATTATCTATGAAAGACTTAAAAATTAGGATTACTTTAAAGGCGAATTTTAATTTAAACGTACCCGTTTAATATTTGAAAATTTATCGATTTTAATTAATTACGTTAGTAACTTATTACATTTATAAAACCTAATATAACTTTATATTCGAAAAAACGGATTCGTTTTTAAACGTAAAATAATACCTTAACTTCCGGTAATATATTCGAAAAAGTCGACGTTATAAGTTATTTTATAAACGTTTTTAAGATAATAACTAAAAATAAATAAACTTATAATTAAAATTTTACCGCATATATTTATAAGGATTGGAAATATAATACTTTCCGTTAAGAAATTATCGATTTAACGAAATAAGTTCTGGAGTTTATATTTTTAGTAATTAAGGAAATAATTCTTTTTTTAGGAAAGAATTTACAAAAGTGATACGCCAAGTTGATTAAGTCCGGTAAGGTATATAATGGTAAGTTATTAATTATTACCTAACAAAAATATTATAAAAAGCTGAAGTAAGCTTCGAAATTTGGCAAAAACCTAAATAAGTAAATCGTAAAATGGTAAAAAATTATGATTTAAAAATAGCAATACGGTATTCCAAAAACGAATATAAAGATTATATAAGTTAACAACTTATATATAACTTTGGCTTTTATTGTAAAGATTTAAATAATAACCTTTTAAATAATAAAGAAAGTTAAGATTAATAATAATACGATTAACTATTAAAAAGTAATAATTTACCTTTTAAATTATTAAGTTATAACCTATTAATTATTTATATCGAAAAATGTTAAGGTAACATTTTTTACATTTTATAGGATTTCCGTAAATTTTATTAATTAGGATAACCTTAGTTAGTAAGAAATTAAGCCTATTAATTTTTAATTACGAAAAAGGATTTCGATACAAACGCCGAACCGAGATAATCGTAAAAGTTCTTATACGGACCAAAGCGTTAATAAGCGGAAGCGTTAGGAATTAAACGTATAAAGTATACAGTATAAAGCGTATTTAAGCATTTATTACAGGTTAACCTAATGTTATTATACATTTCTTAATAAAGTTTTAAAACGTTTCCGATTTAGTAAAGGTTTAAAGTTATTCGTTTAAAATTAAATAGCTACCGATTAATCCTTAAAGAAAAAGATTAACCGCTTATTAAAGATTATATAAAAGTTAATTATAAAAATAAACTAATTCTTAAATAATATAAAATAAAATTTAGCATTTTTTTTAAATTATAAATTAACGTAACGTTATATGCATTCCGTTTTACCCTTTAAGCAGTTAATTTATCTTAGATTTAAAATTTACGATATATATCTTTAATTTTATTAGCAGGTTCCTAAATTTTAGATTAACCGTATAAAGTAACGGAGTATACGTAAGTAATAATTTCGTCCCGATTAAAGAGTACGGAAAGGTTAATGGATTATTTTAAAGCTTTAATAATACGAAAATGTTACGGCTTTATAACGTAACTCATTACGAAGAATTCGTATGTAACTTAATATTACTTTAATAGCTCCGGAAAAAATGTTATTAAGAAGAATACTAAAAGATTAATAACTATATTCGAAATAAGTATAGTTAAGTTATAGTTGCGTTAATAAATAAGTTTAATTAATTCGTTATTAAAAATATTAACGTAGTTATTTTATATGCAACCTTTATAACTTATAAATAAAAAGTTAACTTATAAACGAAAATTTTTTTACGTATAGGTGATAATATTATATAGTATTTACGCCTGAGTTATTTAAGACCCGAAATAATCACTTAATTATAATCTTATATTTTAGGAATCCGATTAAAGGGTTTTATAATAATTAAATATTAAATATGTAATAAGGTAAAAGCGAAAAGATCAATACGTCGTAAGCCTTAAAAAGGAGCATCCCGATTAGGATAAAAAATCGCCGTCGATTTTATTAATTTCGAATAAGACCTTAAAAGATATAAATATGTTATATTCGTTATTAATTAATATTTAGGTTTTATTTAGGATATTTACTTTAAAAACCGAAAATAAGATATATTAATTATAACGTTTCGACATTTTTTAAAAGATTTAATAAATTAATATAAAGTTTTTTACAGGTAATTAAATGCGATAACAAAATCTTAAAAAATTATTAATTTCGAAATATATTTTAATCGCCTTTTTTAGTATTAAACTTGAGCTTTTAATATTATATACCTAGGCTTAAAACGGGGGTATAAAGCGTTTAAAAATATAATTAAGAAAAAACGATTATAATTTAAAATAGCGTTAAACTAGTAACGTTTTTAATTATATATATATTTTAAATAATAATGTACTTATATAACCGTACTTTAAAATCCTTTCTTTTTTAATAAATGTTATATAAAGTTTATTATATTTATTTAACGTATAAAAACGGCGTTATAATATTTAATTCGAAGCTATAAAAGGTTTATTTACGTGCTTATAACTATATAACTTACGTTATAATAATTACCGTTATAAAAAAAATAAAAGCTTTAAAAAATTAAATCTTAAAGTGTAAATTATTTATTTCATTAATTATTAATTATTAATTTTTTTAAAGTTTAAAACCCGTTAACTAATAAAGTTATCGTTATTTAAAACGTAAAATTTAATTAAAAAATACATTTTTAGGTAATATTAAAAGTTTTAAAAATAATCTTTTTCATGTTACGGAAAACGAATTGCAGATATTGCTCCGATAGGTAAAGATACTTAATTAAGTTAATAATTATTCAATATATATTTAAGAAAAGGAGAAAGATTTAAACGGAATTTAATTATTAATTAAATTAAAAGAATAATTTTAAGGTAGTATAAGCGAAAAAGGCGTACTGAATAAAAAAGAATAAGCTTGTTTGCATAGGATTAATTATCTTTATACTATTATTTTGTTCGAGTTATTTTCGACTTTTAGATTATTACGCCGATAGAAATAATAAAGGTAGCTTTAAGTTTCCGTCTTTTTGCTTAATATAAAGTAACGGTAAAAAACGAAGGTATTTTACGAGTTATAAATATAAGTTTCCCGTACGTTTTAAATCGAAAAGATATTATTAAAAATAATTATAAAGTTTAAAAGGCCGTATTTAATGTAAAACTAATAACTTATTTTATAAGTACGCGTAATAATCGGCCAGTAAGTTACGGAAGTTTAAGGAAATTAAAAATTCGAAATACGTACCGTTTTAATCGAAAAAGTTTTAATATATTAAAGATAAAAACGTTACTTAAGTTGTTAAAGCAGATATATAAGCGAAACTTACCGTTACTATCGTAAGGCTATAAAGAGCTAAATATATACCCGTTAGAAAAAATATTCTAAAACGTTAAAACGGTTTATTTATAAAGTTATAAGGAAATAAAGTTTAGAGAAATTATTAATAAGTTGTTTAATAAAAGGAAATAAATATTAAAATGTATCTAGGTATACGTTTATAAGTTTAATAAATATAGCTAGTTTTAAAAGTACAAGGCTTGTTTTATCGTACAAGATAATTAATAATTTAAGAACGTATATTGTCAGATAAGTAGCGCAATAAGTGCGCATTTATTAATACAGTCTTTTAGTATAGTGGCTACGTAACAATTAAGAGTCTCAGACACGCTCCACTAAGTGGAGTTCTACCGTCGCAGCTAATTAGCGCGCATGTAAATGCGGCCCTGCACCTGACCACTTACCTATAAGCTTCAAGTTCGATCCTAATAAAGGAGAACTGGCCATGGATAATGCGCTAAATGTCAGCTAGCTGGGGGGTGCGTAGCGCACCCCATATACGGAAAGGTCACCTACTGATCGGCCCATACATGTTCCGTGGCTAAGCTACTTAACGCTGTACGGGTACAACAGTATATGTATCTAGCATAATACAACAACATAACTGATATCCTCTATATCTAACAATTAAAAGTCTTATTCGCTTAATTCGCGTAAATATCAACTGATTAATTACTGTTAAGACGATATAGGCTATATATTAGTAAAAATCATTAATATATTTTAATAGCAATAATAACGACCGTATAGTCGATATTCCAAATTATCTATCAAGGATCTAAGAACTAAGACCGCTTTAAAGGCGAATTCCAATCTAAAGCGTACGCGCTTAATATTTAGGACTTTATCGATCTTAATTAATTACGTTCGTAACTTGTTAAACTTACAAAACCCGATATAACCTTATATCCGAAAAAACGAATTCGTCCTTAAACGCGAAATAATACCCCAGCCTTCGACAGTATACTCGAAGACGTCGACCTTATAGGTTATCCTACGAACGTCCTTAAAATAACGACCGAAAGCAAATAAGTTTATAATTAAAAATTTACAGCATATATTTATAAAAATCGGAAATACGATACCTTCCGTAAGGGTATTAACAACCTTACAAAATAAGTCCTAAAGTTTATATTTTCAGCAATTAAGGGAACAAATTTTCTTTTAAGGAAAAACTTGCGAAAATGGTACGCTAAACTGGCTAAATCCGGCAAAGTATACGACGGCAGGTTATTAATTAACACCTAACGAAAGTACCGCGAAAGGTTAAAGCAAACCTTGAAGTTTGGCAAAAAGTTAAACGAATAAATCGTAAGATAGTAAAAAATTATGGCTTAGGGATAGCGACATAATATCCCAAAAACGAATATAACGATTATATAGGTTAACGACCTATATACAGCTTTGGCTCCCATTATGGAAACCTGGATAACAACTTTCCAGATAGTAAAGAAAACAGAAATCGACAGTAGTATGATTAATTACTAAAAGGTAATAACTAACTTCTTAAACTATTAAGTTATAACTTATTAACCATTTACATCGAAAAATATTAAAGTAACGTTTCTTACATTCCACGGGACTTCCGCGGATTTTATTAATTAAGATAATCCCGATTAAGAAAAAACCAAGCCTATTAACTTTTAACTACGAAAAAGGATTCCGGTACGAACGCCGAAACGAAATAATCGTAAAGGTTTTTATACGGACCGAAACGTTAACAAACGAAAACGTTAAAAATTAAATGCATAAGGTATACGGTATAAAACGTACTTAAGTAGTTATCATAAGCTAACCTAATACTTTTATACATTCCTTAATAAAGCTTTAGAAAGTTTTTGATTTAACGAAAGTTTAAAATTAATCGTTCGAAACCGAATAACTACCGATCAATCCTTAAAGGAAAAAATTAACCGTTTATCGAAAACCATAAAAAGGTTAATTATAAAAATAGATTAACTTTTAAAAAAAATAAAACGAATCTTAACGTATTTCTTAATTACTAATTAACGTAACGTTATAAACGTTTCGTTTTACCTTTTAAGAAATTTATCCATCCTAAATTTAAGGTTTACGATATATATCTTTAACCTTATTAGCAGATTCCTAAATTTCAAACCAACTGTATAAAGTAACGGAATATACGTAAATAATAACTTCGTCCCGATTAAAAGGTACAGAAAAATTAATATATTATTCCAAAACTTTAACGGTACGAAAACGTTACGGCTTTATAATATGGCCTATTACGAAAAATTCGCATGTAATCTAATATTATTCCGATAGCTCCGGAAGAAAGGTTACTAGTAAAATAACCGAAGGATTAATAACTATATTCGAAATAAATATAATTAAATTATAATTACGTTAATAAACAAGTTTAATTAATTCGTTATCGAAAATATTAACGTAATTACCTTTTATATAACCCTTATAACCTATAAACGAAACGTTAACTTCTGGACGAAAAAATAATTACGCATAAATAACGGTATTATGTGGCACTTACGCCTAAGCCATCTAGGCCCCAAAATAATCGCCTAGTTATAATCCCATATTAAAGAAATCCGATTAAAAGGTCCTATAATAATCGAATATTAAGCATATAATAAGGTAAAGGCGAAAAGATAAATACGTCGTAAGTTTCGAAAGGAAATATCCCAATTAGGCCAGAAAATCGCCGTCGACTTCATTAATTTCGAAAAAAACCTTAAAAGATATAAATACGTTATATTCGCTACCGATAAATACTTAGGCTTTATTTAAGATATTTACTTAAAAAACTAAAAGCAAAATATATTAATTATAACGTTTCGACATTTTTTAAAAGTCCTAAAAAACGAAGATAAGGTTTTCCCATAAATAATCGAATATAATAACGAAATCTTAAAAAATTATTAATTTCGAAATATGCTCCAGTTACCTCCTTTTAATATTAGACTTAAGCCCTTAACATCATATACCCAGGCCCAGAACGGGGGTATAAAGTATTTAAAAGGTATAATTAAAAAGAAAGCGATTACGATACGAAATGGCGCTAAGTTATTAACGTTTTTAATCGTATACATTTTTAAAGCAGTAATATATTTATATAACCGTACCCTTAAATATTTTCTCTTTTGGCAAACTTTATATAAGGTTTATTATATTTACTTAACGTATAAAAATAACGTTATAATATTTAATCGGAAGCCTTAAAAGGCTTACTTGCGTACTTATAACTATATAGCTTACGTTATAACGATTACCGTTATAAAGAAAAAATAAAAGCTTTAAAAGTTAAATCTTAAAACATAAATTGGCTTTTTCGTCGGTTACCGATTAACAAATATTTACGAGGTTTAAAACTTATTAACGAAAAAAGTTATCGCTATTCGAAACGTATAATTTAATAAGGAAATTACTTTTTTTGGTAATATTAAAAATTTTAAAAACGACTTTTTTTATGTTACGGAAAATAAACTATAGATTTTGCTCCGATAGGTAAAAATACCTAATTAAGCTAATAATTATTTAATATATATTTAAAAAAAATAAATAAAAACCTAAGCGGGATTTAATTACCGGCTGGATCGGAAGGATAGTTTTAAAATAATATAAACGAAAAAAACGTACGGAATAAGGGAAAATAAGCTTATTCGTATAAAGCTAATTATCCTTATATAACCACTTTATTCGAACTATTTCCGACCCCTGGATTATTACCGTTACCAGTATTTATATTAATAATTATTACGATTACTATACCGGCGGAAATAATAAAGGTAATTTTAAATTTCCGTCCTTTTATTTAACATAAAGCAACGGTAAAAAACGAAAATACCTTACGGGTTATAAACATAAACTCCCCGTACGTTCCGAACCGAAAAGGTATTATTAAAAATAACTATAAAGTTTAAAAAGCCGCATTTAATGCAAAACGAATAACCTATTTTATAAGTACGCGTAATAACTGGCCGGTAAGTTACGGAAGTTTAGGGAAATTAAAAACCCGAAATACGCGTTACCTTAATCGGAAAGGTTTTAATATAACAAAAATAAAAACGTTACTTAGGTCGTTAAACCGAGTACATAGGCGAAATTTGCCATTACCGCCGTAAGGCCATAAAAAGCTAAGTATATACTTATTAAGGAAGATATTTCGTAACGCCGAAGCAGCTTATTTATAAAATTATAAGGAAATAAAGTCCTAGGAAACCGTTAATTAGTCGTTTATTAAAAGAAAATAAGTACTAAAATATATATAAGTATACGTTTATAAATTTGATAAATATGGCTAACTTTAAAAATATAAGGCCCGTTTCGTCGTACAAAATAATTAATAGCTTAAAAACGTATGCGGCGATACATACGTATTTATATTCGCTAAAAAATTATTTCGAACTTTGATCGTTATTACGGCTAAATTTAACCTAAAATTTAAACAATATAACGTTATAAACGTTTTCGTTAACGCGAACCTACCTTATGAAATATACATAAAAATGCCTTTAAAATACCCATAACGTAATAAGATATTTTTAATTAAAAAAGTATTATACGGATTAAAGGAATCGCCTTTATTTTGGCAAAAGGATTTTATTAATATACTTAAGGATTTAGGACTTAACCCCGTTTTTTACGAACCATATTATTTTTTTCGTTAAGGGGTATTTTTGTTCTTTTACGTCGACGACATAATTATTACGTATAGCAAAAAGTATTAAAACTTTATTAATTAATTAATTTAATAAATATAAAAACGATATATCCTTATAAATAATAAGGATTTATAATAATTCTTTAAAATCGAAATAATTAAAGATAAATTTAACAAGAAAATTTAATTATCTTAATTTAACTTTATAAATAAATTGGTTAACCTAATCCTTAAAAAAAGTTTAAATAATTTCTTAAAAACGTTAATATAAGCGTTAAACTATTACCAAATCTTGATTTAACTTATCTAAGTTTAATAAATAAATACTAAAAAAAAAATCGGTTTTATTTTATATATTATAATTAATACGCAACCTAATATATTCTTTATAATATCCCGATTTATACGATTTAACCAAAACTTTAATAACGTATATTATAACGTTATTAACAAAATTATATTATATTTAATCGGTACCAAAATGTTAACGTTATAATTCGGTAATAAGAACTCGATAAATACTTAAAGTAACGCCTTTTTTGCGGATAATATAATCGATTAAAAAAGTTCCCAAACTTATATAATAAAGTTTTTCGGAAAAGTAATAAGATAACGGGCGAATAAATAAAATATAGTAACCATTTTTATAACCGAAATAAAGTTATTATTTTTTACGTAAATTATTAAAGAAACTTTATTTAACTTTCGATTAATTAAAAAATTAAAAGTTAGTTTCGATATAAAACCGTTAAATATATAATGCGATAATTAATAGACTATACGGTTAATTAACGCTAATATCGCATTTTTATAAATAAAGCTATAATACGTAAATATACATAACTATTAATTACGAAAAATAACAAAAAGGGACCTAATTAAAGTGGATTATATACCTATAAGCAACATATTAGCTAATGGATTAATTAAAACCTTATTACGAAAAACCTTCAGGAACTTTAAAAAGTAACTAGGATTAATAAATATTATAAAAGCCTTAAATTAACGGAGAAAAGCTTTAAAGGTTATTTTAAACAAGGAATTGGTTAATCAGGAGGATTTAATCGCCGGAGGAGAGGTGGAATGGATAACTATGGTTTTAGGAAGTAATGAAATGTAACGATCAACGCCGTAAAGACTTTAAGGCGTTGAAGGGGTGTGTCAGCTAGCTGGGGGGTGCGTAGCGCACCCCATATACGGAAAGGTCACCTACTGATCGGCCCATACATGTTCCGTGGCTAAGCTACTTAACGCTGTACGGGTGCAACAGCACACGTATCTAGCATAATACAACAACACAACTGATGTCCCCTATATCTGACACTAAATGCAGCTATATATGGTACCATAAGAGGAATACCAGTTACTACCTGATCGCTAGAAACTGAGGGGGTATGTCAGATAAGTAGCGCAATAAGTGCGCACTTATTAATACAGTCTTTTAGTGCAGTGGCTAAGTAATATATATAGTGATATATACGTATTTATACTTATTAGCAGGTTATTTCGAACTTTAATTATTATTACGGCTAGGTTTAACTTAAAGTTTAAATAATATAACGTTATAAACGTTTTTATTAACGCGAACTTACTTTATAAAATATATATAAAAATGCTCTTAAGATATTCATAATGTAATAAAATATTCTTAATTAAAAAGATATTATATAAATTAAAGGAATTTCGTTTATTTTAATAACAAGATTTTATTAGCATATTTAAAGATTTAAAATTTAACCTCGTTTTTATAAACTTTGTTATTATATTCGTTAAAAGGTGCTTTTATTTTTTATATATTAATGACATTATTGCTATATATAGTAAAAAGTATAAAAATTTCGTTAGTTAATTAATTTAATAAATATAGGAATAGTATATCTTTATAAAACGTAAGAATTTATAATAATTCTTAAGTATCGAAATAATTAAAGATAAACTTAATAAAAAAATCTGGTTATTTTAATCCGATTTTATAAATAAGCTGGTTAATTTAGTTTTTTAAAAAAATTAAATAACCTTTTAAAAACGTTAATAATAAGTGTTAAATTATTACCGAATTTTAATTTACCATATTTAGACTTAATTTATAAAGATTAAGGGAAAATTAGTTTTATATTAAACGTTATTATTAATACGTAATCAGATATATCCTTTATAATATCCCGATTCATACGATTTAATATAAACCTTAATAACGTATATTATAAAGCAATTAATCGGGTTATATTATACTTAATCTGGATTAAATCGTTAACGTTATAATTCGATAATAAGGATTTGATAAATATTTATAGTAATGCTTTTTTCGTAGATAATATAGTTAATTAAAAAAGTTCTTAAGTTTATATAATAAAGCTGTTCGGAAAAATAATAAGATAACCGGCGAATAAATAAAATATAATAATTACTTTTATAACTAAAACGGAATTATTATCCCTTACGTAAGCTATTAAAAATCTGTTATTTAACTTTTAACTAATTAAAAAACTGGAAATCGGTTTCGATATAAAATCGCTAACTATATAATGCGATAATTAATAACTATACGGTTAGTTAACGCCAACATCGCACTTTTATAAATAAAATTACGGCTTATAAATATATATAATTATTAGTTATAAAAGGCAACAAAAAAGAACTTAATTAAAGTAGATTATATATTTATAGGTAATATGTTAATTAATAGATTAACTAAAGCCTTACTACGAAAAGCCTTTAAATATTTTAAAAAGTAATTAAAATTAATAAATATTATAAAAGCTTTAAATTAACAAAGGAAAGCTTTAAAAGTTATTTTAAACGAGGAATTAACTAATTAAAAGGATTTAATCGCTGGAGGAGAGATAAAAATAAACAGCTATGGCTTTAAAAAGTAATAAAATATCACGATTAACGCCGTAAAAATTTTAAGGTGTTAAAGAGGTATGTTAATTAGTTGGGGGGTGCGTAGCGCACCTTATATACGAAAAGGTTACCTAATGATCGGCCTATATATGTTCTATGGCTAAGTTACTTAACGTTATACGTATGTAACAGCATACGTATCTAGCCTAATATAATAACACAACTGATGTCCCCTATATCTGACAGAAATCTAACCTTTCAGCTCTCTTTTAGGGGAAACTAGAAGAAATCTTACCTCATCGAGATCAGGCTCTATTTTTGAGGTTGTAGCTACGCCTATGGCGTGGTTATAACTAGGGCTCTTTAAAAACCTATAGCTCTAACTACCAACTCATAAAAGACCTATAAAAAATATAAAACTTTAAAAACAAGGCCTAATAGCAAGTTACGATTTTTTTGTCTCCGTTTTCGTATTTCTATATAAATATTTTAACATTTTTCTTAAAAAGTCGTAAATAAAGCAATAATAAAAAGTAATATAGAATAATAAAAAAATATAATTATATATAACTTTAAAAGGGATTTTTAGCCGTATATATAACTTCTCGATCGGAACCAGCTTAATGAAAATATTTAAAAAAAAAAAAAAAATTCATTTTACGTAAACGTTTTAATCGGAACGCCTTTATGACTGCGATAACGTAATTCCCGCGTATATTATATCGCTATAAACTTTCTAAGAGTAATTTAATATAAGAAAAATAGTTATAGTGTGCTTTTTATTTTTTTATTTTATTTTTTTTGCTATACGGATTATACTTATTACGTCGTAACTTTAAAGGCGTTCCGGTCGCCCATTTTAATTTAAGTCTGGGACCTTTTTAAGGCTGCAACGTAATAACCATAACCTGTACGACTGAAAAAATTGATATACGGGTTTCTTCTATATAAAATATGTATAAAAAACCCAGTATACGATAATACGACCGATAGTTATGCTGTCGTAACTATAAAGGCGTTACGGTTTATTATATGCGGGCTCTTAACAAAGGTCAGGTTGGCTATATTCAGGATAGAAGAACTAGACAGAGACTGACATCTAGGGAACAAAAGGAGAGACAGAGCTCTTAAGGCTCTAGAGCGCTATATATACAGTTAGGATGACTAGTTTAGCTGGCGCCATAATACGGTCGCCTATTTTCCAAACCTAAATATAACCGTATTAGTTATAGTTTTTATATAATGAAATTGAAAAAGATTTTATATGCATATTAACTTATATTCAACGCACATATAAAGTTACATACTTATCGGATTCGTTTTAGTTACGTTATAATCTTTTTTATTTAAATTTTTAAATTCTTTTAAAAAATGTTTTAAAAAATAATAATTTTGGTAGTAATGCGAAAAACGGACCCCTATCTCGCATAACTACAACTCAGGCCTCGCTGGCTCGTTACAGAGATTTGTGATTTAATTGGTTTATTTTTTAGCGTAATATAGCAGTACATTTAGAAAACGAGCTAGCGAGGTCTGAGCTAGCTAAGATAAGAGAAACCATCTATATATATAGACCCCCGCATCAGGCTCTGGGCTAACAGCCCCCATAACACCTAACAATATCATTCCCGAACGCGACGAACGCTTTTAATTTTTTAGGAAATAACTTAATAAATATTATAATAAAGCGGAGTTTTAATAATAACTACTTACTCTTAATTATTTCAAATATACGGTAACGGGTCTTTTATTAAGTAAATAATAAAATTCGAGCTTAATTTCGTAAATTTTATTTTTTAAAACGCGTTAAAAGTATTCGGTGAAGTTTAAATCAGGCGAATACAGACGTTATTTAAACATTTAAACCTTATAATTTTTAAAGAACCTTTTTACAATTATATTCTTGTATATTAAAACGTTATCGTAAATAAAATACGTATCAGATTTATAAAATGAAAGCAACTTTTATTTTAATTTTTTTTAATGTAATATCGAAAGATTAATCGGCCGCCTAGTAAATCCGGATCTTCCTCGTAAAAGACGATAAAAAAGAGGCCGCTTTTCCCGTTACACTATTATATTACCCTTATAAACTATAATAAAAAAACCCCTTCCTATAATTTTTCAACTTTATAAAAACATTTTTATAAAGTTTTAATAATAATCGAAATATTTATTAACCTAGGTACCCGAATATATTTTATATAAAACATTATTAAAATAATATATCTAAGGAAGGTATTTCTTATTATTTCGTTAAAAGGCTTTATTAATGAATCGTAAACGTTTACGTACGTTATTCGTTATTGTAAGATAAGGGATAGCTGTGAGCTAGAGTGAGGTGATCGCCAACCAGTCGCAGAGTAAATTCCAAGAAGTGAGTGTATTAGGTTACTTCCATCTGGCGTGCTCCATTAATTGCCAGATGGTTATTTATGCTAGTGGGTGGGTCGGCGACTAGTCGGTTACTAATCGCAGACCCCTAGGAGCTGTATCCTCATAATTACTCCCCCCTTTTAAGCTGTTAGTCCCTAATAGCGTTATTATTAGGGCACCTTAATCGTAAGCTGGATTACGTAAGCTGGCCGATAGCTTATTAGGGTAATTAATTATATTCCGCCCAATTTCTAACTTTGGTTCGTTTTTCGGCCTTACCTTATTTATTTTTTATTCCCTTTTATTATATCCGTATTTCCGTTTTCTTTACGTACATATTCCATTTTGTATCATCCTTTCTATTTATATTACATACATCCTCCGTTTCGTTTCCGTCCGTTTCCGTTTTATTTATAAGGGAATTATGGTCTGATTTTTATAGTTTGGTTTTATATATTTAATGGTATCTGGTCGGTTTATTTCCAACCGGTATACGACGGGTAGCTATTTATCAAAAGCCTAAAAGCAGCCATATAATCAATATTTAATTTATGCTTAAGCTACCTTTTAATTACTATATAACTAATTTCCGACCGGGCTGCTATCGCTTTACGGTCTTTAGGTTATCCCATTTCCTATATACGTATTTAACCTTCTTTTCGTAACGCTATAATATTTTAGATACGTACTCGAGGTGTTTTCGGGGCTTTTACGTATTATACTTAGCGGGCCAGCTTTTCTATTTAATAAGGTATTCGCGCTACCCCCGGTTATTACGGTAGCGGACGATATCCTTTACCATCTATTTTTCCTGTTCTTTTATTAGGTCTGGCAACGCCGTCTAGACGTCGCCTGGCTTTCGATTATGCTACGGTTCCAATAAAAATACCGGAAATATATTATATATCTGCTGATACTTAATAAGAAAAATTACTTTATATACTTAAAAACTTATTCGCTTTTTAATCGTAACCCGGATATAAATAAATACGAGCTTTTTATTTTTAAACTTAAAATTCTTAATTAATAAATTTACCTATTACTTTAATTAAAATTTTATAAGCGTATAATGCTAATCGTAATACCTTTTTTAAGTTGCTGCTACTTTCTTTTAATGCTTATATATTACTTAACGAATAACCGCCATTTTTTAAACCGCTTTTTTATTTTTTAAATTTATTCTTTAAATCTTTACGAAAGGTATTTTACCATCTTAAGGTAATATTTATATAAGGCTTCGAACGGGAAACGGCCGGTGGTTACGTTTTATACGTTATTATATGCAAACTCCGCATTTTATAATAACTTTATTTAATTATCTTAATATTTATTAACGTAATTACGGAAATAATACTTTAATACTTAATAAGTACGCTTTATTTACCCGTTACTTTGCGGGTAATATACGGTCGATATCCGCCGTTTTATTTTTCGTTTTTTGTAAAACTTTACCTAAAATTAATTTGTTAACAACTTATTTTTATCGTTAATAATTCCAGCCGGCGTTCTAAACCTACATTCCACCTCGTCGTAAAGCAATTGGGCTAGCTCGACCGCGGTTAAGGTTTTAATAATAAGAAAAAATAATTCAAATTTCGTAAAACGATTAATAATTATTAAAATCGTATCGTATTTTAACCTGTTTAAACCTAGGTTTTTAGGTAACCTTATAATAAAGTTTAACGTAATATTTTAAAAAAGTTACTTAAATAATGGTAAAGATTATAATTAACCGTATAACTTATGGCGTGGCTTTATTATCCCTTAATAACTTAGATACCGCTAGGTATATTTTCGGATATCGTTCGCCATATTTTTCTAATAAAACTTTTTAATTATTAGTTTTAATATACGGATATATTCCATATATCCCGTTTTAGAGTCATTATAATACTAATTAATTAATTGCTTTCATAAAGCGCCTTACGATAAGATTACGAATTTATTTTGATAATATAAAATATTATTTAAGTTTAAAAAATATCCTCCCTTTATTTCGGTTTAACGTCCGGTTATCTTTATTAATTTCATAATATCCAGGTCCTTAATTTGCAACCTTCGAACCTGATCGTAAAACTATTAGGAAACTTTCGGCTAAAACGCCGTTTCGTTTTTGGCTAGCTTTTTCGCCAAGGAACGTAAAACGTATTAGTTATGAATAATAACCTTAATACTAGTCTTGTCCTTTCCAGACTTTTCGGAATCTAATCATGGTACGGTCGTAACTTGCGGCTGCTATCGTCTAGCCGTTAATCTTATTATTATTACGATCTACGTTTACATTATTATACGTAAGTAGTAAGTTTGATAAATATATAATTTCCTACCTTCCCCCTTTTTTCGAAAAGCTTCCTATAATTGTATAGCGAAAGTTTTCCGCCTTTTTTGCGCGGATGGTAATTATCTAAATTTTCGTTACTTAAAATCTATCTGGAAATTTTGCGGCAAGTAAATTTTAGGTCGCTTTTATAAGGTTTTTTACCCTTTTATAATTTTTTAAGTCGCGTTATATATTTACGACCGTTTTCCGTACGCTTTCCGGCATTTTATTTATAAGCTTAAGCTTTTTAAATAACGTAAGGATTACGTTTCCATACTTAATTTCTTCCGATATATAATCTGGGCATTTAAAAAGTTTATCCGCCGGATTAGCGGTATCCGGTTAGTATTAAATTTTAAAGTTAAATTATACAAAGCGATAAACTTATCGCGTTAACCTTTTTTTTAAGTTATGCGCCGGTACCTTTACGATACCTTTTAATATTATATAATCGGTAAATATTTGGAATTTTTTTTTCGTTTTTTCGAAATATTAACGTTAATGCTTTAAGCTTTTCATAATTACTAGTAACTTTTATTACTTTACGGTTTATTATTTTTTAATTAAGTTTAGTTTCCGTAATTAATATGCGATTAAACGTTAATATTTTTTATGGTTTTGTAAAAATATTTCCGATATAGCTTTTATTAAAGCGTTTATCTTAACTTTAATATTTTTAAAGTTATTCCAGTATCGGAATATGGTCGCCGATTGGACAACGTTTTTTAAGGTTTAAAATACTTTTTTAACTTTTTCGGGTTAATAAAATTCTACTTTTTTGCTTTTAACTTACATACCTTTTAAAAGCTTCGTAATAAGCTTAATGATACGCGAATAATACGCGATAAATTTCCGATAAAAGTTCGTAAATTTTAAAAGAACCTGGATATCCCGGATTAATTCCAGCTTTAGCTATGCTTTAATGGCGTTAACCCGTCGGCGGTTTATCTCCAAACCGTCGATATTAATCATAAACCTTAAAAACTTTATCCTTTTTTTAAAGAATTCGTATTTAAATATTTTTACGAATAGTTAATATTATAATAACCGTTCGTAAATTAATCGGAAATATTTTATATATTTTTTTTCGTTATCCGAATAAATAACGATATCGTTTAGGTATATTACGTATATATAATTTATTAACCTAGTTAATACCTTATGCATATAGCTTTAAAACGTAATTAACGCGTTAATAAGGCCAAACGGCATAACCGTATACTTAAATTAGCCGTAACGCGTTCGCAAGGCGATTTTCCATTCGTCGTTTTTCTTAATCCGGATGCGGTAATAAATGTTTTTAAGGTTAATTTTCGAAAATACCTTAACGGCCCTTAAATGGTTTATAACCTTTAAGATTAAGGATAAAGGGTACCGGTTTTTTATCGTAACCCGATTTAGCTTTTTATAATCGACGTACAGTTGAAGGCTGCCATTTTTTTTTTTGGCATAAATAATATTAATACTTTTGCATCTACTTTTAAGTAACGTATTTTACCTACTTTTAAGTTTTCCTGTATGTACTTTTTTAATGCTTTCCGTTACGTTTCCGATATGGGATAGATAGGCCTAAATGGGGGCGTTTTTTTTAAAATCATGTTTATTGGATGTTTTGTCCTTAATAGCTGGGGGATTTTTTTTACAACTTTTTCAGAATATATTTACCAAAAGTCCTTTAGGTAGGCCGGGAACTTTATTGCTTTTTAGGGTGGCTATTTTTTGAATTTAAAAATATTTAGTTCGTTTATTAATTTTATCAGGTTTACGATATAAGCCTGTTCACCGGCAAGTACTAGGTCTACGATTTTTTGCCTATCGACCTCTTATAACGGCCTATATAACCATTTATATATGGTTATTTTTAATACGATCCTTAATTTGCTTATTTCGGGTCGGGATAATAAAAGATTAAGCGCCTTCCGGTCGCAACGTATCGCAAAATAAATTTGTTGGAATTTTCGTTTAATTCCGTTATTATCCGTTATATTAATAGGGATTTTATAGGTTCCGTAATACTTAATGTACGTGCTATTGGTACCGATAAGGCCCGGAATGTCTACGGCGACTAATCGGAGGCTAAATCTTTTCGTTAATTTTTTATTAATTATATTAACCTGCGTTCCGGTATCCATATTTACTTATATTATTATATTTCCCGTATTTTTTTAATAAATGCCTTCTTTTTAAAGGATAGTTTTATTTCGACCGTTTTATAATCGTTTGCCGAAATGGATTAAATGTATATATTTATTTCGGTTTTTTTTAGGGTTACGTTTAAGGAGTAGTTTAATTTATCGTTATATATTGTGATATTTTGTACGGCTTTCGGAGGTTATTTTTCGTACGATCGGGCCGGTTAAGATTTCGTATTTTTCTTAAATTTGTAATTTAAGGCCTTATAGTCTGGCCTTCCATAATTGTAATATCTTAAGGGGCCTTTATGCGAATTAAAAGTATTAAATTTCGTAAATTTGCTTCGATCGAAATTAAATTGGCGATTATCTAATTTCCGAATATACGATTACTTACGATCCTTATTACTTTTTCGTAATACCTTTAGTTTATTCTTTTTTTTTAAAGTCTTTTTTTTTCGAAAACGTTAAAGTAGGATCGTTTATCTTTACTGGTATTTTTGGTGAAGGACGATTGGTTTTTGTTCGCTTTTTTTTAAGTATTTTAGTAACGTTTTATTTTATTTATAACGTCGTTAATTCGATCCAGTTTAACGTCTTTACGTAATAGGGTATTTTATAACCTTAGTATTAATTTGTAAAAGTAATTAAATATAAGGCGCCTATTATTCCGATTATTTTCCGGGTTTAAGGCGTCCGCGGGTTTTATTTTATGAACTAAAAGCTTTTATTTAGCATAAAAATTTAACGGCGATTAATCGGTTCGCTATCGTAATTCCATAAATTACTTTTTATATTTTTAATTAAGGAGATTAAGGTTCGAATAACCTTTTTTAATAAAACTTTATAAATCTTTTATGTTTAACTTTTTTTTATAATTAAAGTAATTAAGCATAACGCGATGCGATCGCCAAGCGTTCGTAATTAAGACGTTTATATGTTTTATGGCTTATTAAATGTAGGTAATAACGTTTCGCTTTGGCCGTTTTATATAAACCTTAATTACGGCTTTTATTTAGTTTTTTTTTTAATCGACGCGCGTTCGGTAAGCTTCGGGCAGTTGTAATACGGTACCCGTTTATCGTTTTTAGGTTTTTGTAACGATATAATAATTAGTTTATAAAATTCTGCTTTTTTAGTTTATACGATCGCCTATTATTCGGCTAATCGTCGGAAGAGTTTTGTATGTTATTTATTCTGCTGGCGAATGATTTCCAAAATTTGATTATTATTAAAGGGTTTAAGTTTTCCTTATTTTAAGCTCCGGAACGTTACGATTACGTTACGCCCGTTTTCCGACCGTTTTGTTGACGGCTGTCGAGATATGCTTCGGCTATATACGTAAAGCGATTCGTAATCCTAAAGGGTGTCGCCTTTTACCTGCTGGGGTTCTTCTATATATACGTATATCGTAGCCGATCGTTCGTCGACCGTATTTAGGTTCGTAATCTTTTTTGCTGGTAATTTAAGTTTATTTTATATTTTACGTTTTCTGTTTTTGGTAGTTATCGCGTTACTTTCCATGGTAGAGATAGAAGAATTATAAGATAAGGGATAGCTATAAGCTAAAGTAAGGTGATCGTTAATTAATCGTAAAGTAAATTTTAAGAAGTAAGTGTATTAGGTTACTTCCATCTGGCGTGCTTTATTAGTTGCCAGATGGTTATTTATGCTAGTGGGTGGGTCGGCGACTAGTCGGTTACTAATCGCAGACCCCTAGGAGCTGTATCCTCACAGTTATAAATTTAATCCTTTTCGCCGTCTGTTATTTTCATAAGCCGAACGTATAGAAAAAATACTTTATCATTAACTGTTACAAACCAACACCTTACCAGCTTGGGTACACGGTTGGGACAAGACTTGAAACACCACCGACCAGGTCACGTGACATGGATCCGAATGGATGAACGGATCCAAAGGGATCCATGCACCTAAACAACACGGATCCGGATGGATCTCCGGATCCATGGGAATCCAATTCACTTACACGATACGGATCCGAATGGATGAACGGATCTAAATGAATCCAAGTTTGGATATATACGGTTATTACCCCTATAGTTTAGATAGATCACCAGCTTGTAATACAACTTGGTTACCCAGATTACCTTTGACAATCTGCTATTACCAGACGTGACTATCGTTTACCCATTACTCAGTTTCCCACGACACTACTGCTAACATAAACCGTACGACTAGGTTTAATAGTTGGTTAAACCCCTTGGCCGTTACATTAACTGTCAGCTAGCTGGGGAGGTGCGTAGCGCACTTTATATATAGAAAGGTCACCTACTGATCGGCCCATATATGTTCCGGAGCTAAGCTACTTAAAGTTGTATACGTATAACAGCATACGTAACGAGTATAATATGACAACATAACTGATATCCCCTATATCTAATAATTAAAAGTCTTATTCGCTTAATTTGTATATATATTAACTCATTAATTATTATTAAGACGATATAAGGTATATATCAGTAGTAATTATTTATATATTTTAACAATATTAATAACTACTGTTTAGTAAATATTTTAATTATCTATAAGAGACTTAAAAATTAGGACCGTTTTAAAAGCGAATTTTAATTTCAAAGGTACGCGCTTAATACTTAGCGTTGTATCGACCTTAACTAAGATAATTTATAACCTAAAGAACTTATAAATTCTAGTAAAATTACTTGCCTAAAGAAATTACGACGTTAAATTACGACGTAAGCAGCTAATTTATTAACCGAAGGAATTATATATGTTAAAAAGGTTGATGGATGAAATTATCCGAAAAATACTTTTAAAATAACTACTAAGGTAAATAAGCCTATACTTTACCTCAGCTAGCTCAGTCGTCGCTGGCTCGTTTCTATGTATTGTTGTATTACGCTAAAAATTAACCAATTAAATCCCAAATTCCCGTAACGAGCCAGCGAGGCCTGAGTTGGAGTTATGCAAAAAAAGGGTCCGTTTTAAGCGCTTTTACCAAAATTATTAACTTTCATTCCATTTCTTTTTAAAATATAAAGACTTAAATTAAAAGAAATAATTACAGAGCCAAATTAAAGCCGAAAAGTATAAAACTATATATACGCGTCGAATATAAGCTAATATACGTACAGGAATTTTTTTAATCTTTTTCGATAACAATTATAGCCAATATAGCTAGGTTTAGGTTTGAGAAATAGGCGACCGTAACACCTTTATAATTGCGACGCAACAACTACCAGTCGCATTATCGTATACCGGGTTTCTTAAATATATTTTATATAGGAAAAACCCGTATATTAATTTTTTTGGCCGTACGGGTTATAATTATTACGTTATAACCTTAAAAAGGTTCCGGACTTAATTAACCGGAACGCCTTTATGGCTGCGACGTAATAACCATAACCTATACGGATAAAAGAATAGCTGGACGGGCTTTTCCCATATTGAATTACCTTTAAAAGGCCTATGGCAAAATGTTGCGACCGGTAGTTATTACGTCGCAGCCATAAAAAAGGTCCGGACTTAATTAACCGGAACGCCTTTATGGCTATAACGCAACAACCGCAACCCGTACGAACAAAAGAATAACTGTACGGGCTTCTCCCATACTAAATTACCCTTGGAAAGCCTATGGCAAAATGTTACGACCGGTAGTTGTTACGTCGCAACCATAAGAAAGGTCCGGACTTAATTAACCGGAACGCCCTTATAGTTATAACGTAATAACCATAACCCGTATGGACAAAAAAATGGCTATACGGGCTTCTCCCATACTGAATTACCCTTGGAAAGTTCATAACGAAATGTTATACGCGGTAATTAGGTTGTTATAATTATAAGGGCGTTCTAAATTAAAGGTTTACTTAAAACGCAATTTTTAGCCATTTTTTCGGGCGCGTTTTATTAGTCGCAACTTAATTAGGACCAAATATATATAAAAAGATAAAATTTTTATTTTTATATTAATTTTTCGTATTTATAAAATAAATAATATTCAATTAAAATTATTTTTAAAAAGTTTAAATAAAAGATTTTTAAAATTTTATATGGGACTGCCTAAAACGAAGCTAAAAAATTATAACTTGCTATCAGGCCCTATTTTTAAAGTTTGTGTTTTTTATAGGTTTTGTATGGGACTTTTATGGGTCGGTACTTAGAGCTACAGGTTTTAAAAAGCACTAGCCATAACTGCGCCGCAGGCGCAGCTACAACCTCAAAAATAAGGCCTGATCTTAATAAGGTAACTTATACTTAAGATTTCGCAATATATATTTACGAATATCAGAAATACGAAAACTTTTATAAAAGATTTAACGACCTTATAAAATGGATTTTAGAATTTATATTTCCAGCGACTAAGGAAAAAAAATCTTCCTATAGGGAAAAACTTACGAAAGTAATACGTTAAAATGGCTAAATCCGGCAAAAATATATGATACCAAGTTATTAATTAATACTTAATAAAAGTATCGTAAAAAGCTGAAGCAAATTTCGAAATTAATAAAAAGATTAAACGAATAAATTATAAAATAATAAAGGTTTATCACTTAAAAATAATAATATAATGTTTTAAAAAGGAAAATAACAATCGTATAAGTAAATAACCTATATATAATATTAACTTTTATTATTAAAATATAAGCGATAACTTTTTTTTTATAAAAAAGATTAAAATCGAAAACGGAACAATTAATAACTAAGAAATAGCGGTTAACCTTTTAAATTATTAAGTTATAGCTTATTTTTTATTTATATTAAGAAATATTAAAATAACGTTTTTAACCTTTTATAAAGCCTTTACCTATTAATTTAATTAGGATAATTTTAATTAAAAAGAAACTCAGTTATTTAATTTTTAACTATAAAGTAAAGCTCTTAAATAAAAACCGATGTAAGATAATCGAAAAGGTTCCTATATAAACTAAAATACTAAACGAAAACGTTACGAATTAAACGATTAAGGTATTCGTTATAAAATTTATTTTTATTTTAATTATAAATCACCTTAATACTTTTATGTATTCCTTAATAAAGCTTTAATAAAGTTTCAGCTCCAAATAATAGTATTAAGATCAGTTTGAAACTGTATTATTTTTAATTAATCTTTAAAGGAAAAAGTTAACCGTTTATTAAAAATTATAAAGAAAGTAATTATAAAGATGGATTAATTTTTAAAAAGAATAAAATAATATTTAACGTATTTTTTAATTATTAATTAACGTAACTTTATAAACGTTTCGTTTTACCTTTTAAAAAATTTAATTATTTTAAACTTAAAGTTTATAATATACATTTCTAATTTTATTAGCAGGTTCTTAAATTATAAACTAACTATATAAGGTAAGGGAATATACGTAGGCTATAGCTTCATTTTAATCAAAAGGTACAAAACAAGTAGTATATTATTTCGATATTTTAATAATACGAAAGCATTACGATTATACAACGTAACCTATTATAAAAAATTCGCATATAACCTAATATTATTCCGATAACTCCGAAAAAAGATTATTAATAAGATAACCGAAAATTTAATAACTATATTCAAAATAAATATAATAAATTTATCATTACGTTAATAAATAAATTTAATTAATTTACTATTAAAGATATTAATATAATAATACCTTATATAATCTTTATTATTTATAAATCAATTATTAACTTATAAATAAAAAGACTATTCCGTATAAGTAACGGCAGTATATAATATTTATAATTAAGTTATTTAGGCCTTAAAATAATTACCTACTATATTCCTATATTAAAAAAGTTTAATTAAAAAGTTTTATAATAACCGAATATTAAGCATATAACAAGGCGAAAGTAAAAAAACAAATACGTTACGAACCTGAAAAAGAAGTATCCTGATTAAGGTAAAAAATTATTATCAACTTTATTAAATTCGAAAAAGAGCTTGAAATATAAATATATTATATTTACTAGTAATAGATATTTGAGTTTTATATATAATATTTACCTAAAAACTAGGAATAAAATATATAAATTATAACGTTTTAATACCTTTTATCAGTTTTAAAACCCTATATCAAAATTTTCTTTTAAGTAATTTAATACCATAACGAAAATTTAAAGAATTATTAACTTTAAATATGCTTTAATCGCCTTCTCTTAATATTAAACCTAAGCTTTTAATATTATATACCTAAACTTAAAACGGGGGTAGAAAACGTTTAAAAGGTATAATTAAGGGAAAAACGATTATAATACGAAATAACGTTAAGTTGCTTACGTTTTTAATCGTATATATTTTTTAAAGCAGCAGTATATTTATATAATTATACCTTTAAATACGTTTTATGTTAAATCTTACATAAAGTTTATTATATTTATCTAGCGTATAAAAATAGCCCTATAATATTTAATCCAAAGCTTTAACAAGCGTACCTTTAAGTTTATAGTTATATAACTTACGTTATAACGATTACCGCTATAAAAAAACTTTAAAAATTAAATCCTAAAATATAAATAAACTTTTTCGTCAGTTATTAATTAATAAATATTTACGAAATTTAAAGCCTGTTAACAAACGGGGTTATTATTATCCGACACGTTTAATTTAATAAAAAAGCTACCTTTTTTAATAATATTAAAAACCTTAAGGATAATTTATTTTACATTATTAAAAACGAATAATAAAATTAATTTCGATAAATTACTATATTTAATTAAGCTAATAATTAGTTAATATATATATAAAATAAAGACCTAAATGAAATAATTTAGTTATTAATTAAATAAAAAGGTTAGTTTTAAAATAGTATTAGCGTAACTAGCGCGCGGAATAAGAAAAAATAAGCCTATTTATAAAATATTAATTGCTTTTATATAACCGTTATATTCGAATTATTTCTATCTCTTAAATAATTACTACTACTAACGTTTATCTTAATAATTATTACGATTATTACGCCGACGAAAATAAAGCCCTTGAACTTTTATTACGCTATTTAACCCAAAGTAACGGTAAAAACGAAAACCCTTTACGAGTTAAAAACATATATTTCTCGTACGTTTTATATTAAAAGGATAATTATCGGTACGATTATAAAATATAAAAGGCCGCGTTTAACGCAAAACGAATAACTTATTTTATTAATACGATCGATAATCGGCCGGTAAGTTATAAAAATGTAAGGAAAATAAAATCCCGAAATGCGTATTACCTTAATTAGAAAAGCTTTAATATATTAAAAACAAAAACGTTATTAAAGTTATAAACCCGGGTATATAGGCGAAACTTACCGTTACTATCGCAAGGCTATAAAAAGCTAAATATATATTAGTTCAGAAAATTAATTTATGTAACAAAATTAACTTGTTAATAAAATTATAAATAAAATAAAATTCTAAAAGATTATTTATTAATTTTTAACTAAACGGAAATAAGTTTTAAAGTATATATAAATTATACATTAATAAATTAAAAACATATACTTAATTTTAAAAACATAAGATACGTTTCGTTATATAAAACGTTTAATAATTTAAAAATACTTTTAAAAATATATACGTATTTATGCTAATTAAAAAATTGTTTCGAATTTTAATTATTACTACGGCTAAGTTTAATTTAAAATTAAATTAATATAACGTTATAAACGCTTTTATTAACGTGAACTTATTTTATAAAATATATATAAAAACGCTTTTAAGATATTTATAACGTAATAAAACGTTTTTATTTTAACAGATATTATATAAAATAAAAGAATTACTGTTAGTTTAATAAATAAACTTTATTAATACTTTTAAAACTTTAAAACTTAACGACGTTTTTTACAAATTATATTATTTTTTTCGTTAAAAGGTTTTTTTTGTCGACGATATAGTTATTACGTACAATTAAAATATTAAGATGTTATCGATTAATTAATTCAGTAGATAATAGAATAATATATTTTTATAAATAGTAAAAACATATAATAATTTTTTAAAATTAAAATATTTAAAGATAAACCTTTTAAAAAATATGATTAATTTAATTTAATTTTATAAATAAATAAATTAATTTTGTTTTTAAAAATGTTAATAATTAATGTTAAGGTATTACCGAATTTTTATTTCGCTGTTGTAAGTTTAATTAATAAATACTAAAAAAAGTTCAGTTATATTTTATATATTATAATTTATATATAATTTAATATATTTTTTATAATATCTTAATTCCCTTATTTTAATACAAATCTTAATAATATATGCTATAAAAGTATTAATCGAGTTATATTATATTTAATTAATATTAAAACGTTAACGTTATAATTCGGTAATAAAGATTTAATAAATACTTAAAATGTTATTTTTTTCGTAAATAATTTAATTAATTAAAAAAGTTTTTAAGCTTTTATATTAAAGTTATTTGGAAATATAATAAAATAACGGGCGAATAAGTAACATATAATAATTATTTTTATAACTGAAATAAAGTTATTATTTTTTATACAAGTTATTAAATGATTTATTTATTTTTCAATTAAGTAAAAAATAAAAATTAACTTAAATATAAGATTATTAAATATATAATACGATAATTAATAAACGATACGATTTATAAATGCTAATATCGCCTTTTTATATATTAAGTTACGGTATGTATATATATAACTATTAGTTTTAAAAAGTAGTAAAAAGATTTAATTAAAATATATTATACACTTATAAATAATATAATAATTAATTAATTAATTAAAGCTTTATTATAAAAAGCCTTTAAATAGTTTAAATAGTAATTAAGACTACTAAATATTATAAAAATCTTAAATTAATAAAATAAAGCTTTAAAAGTTATTTTAAATAAGGAATTAATTAATTAAAGGATTTAATAGCCGAAAAAAAGGTGGAATAAATAGATATAATATTAGAAAATAATAAAGTGTAGTAATTAACACCGTAAATGCTTTAAGGCGTTAAAAAGGTATATTAACTAGCTAGGAGGTGCGTAGCGCACCCCATATACGGAAAGGTTACCTATTAATCAGCCTATATGTATTCCGGAGCTAAGTTACCTTAAGTTGTACGCGTGTAATAGGACACGTAACGAGCATAATATAACAATATAACTGATGTCCCCTATATCTGATATTAACCGGTTAATATTAATTTACCTCAGCTAGCTCAGGCCTTGTTAGCTCGTTTTTATATACTGTTATATTACGCTAAAAATTAACCAATTAAATCCCAAATCCCCGTAACGAGCTAACAAGGCCTAAGCTGGAATTATGCGAAAAAAGGGTCCGTTTTAAGCGCTTTTATCAAAATTATTAACTTTTTTTTTAATTTTAATTTTAAAAATATAAAGATTTAAATAAAAGGAAATAATTACGTAATTAAATTAAAGCCGATAAATATAAAACTATATATATATATTAAATATAAACTAATATACGTATAGGAATTTTTTTAATTCTTTTCGATAATAATTATAATTAATATAGCTAAGTTTAAGTTTAGGAAATAAGTAATTATAACGTCCTTATGGTTACGATATAATAATTACCGGTCGTATTATCGTATACCAGGTTTCCTAAATATATTTTATATAAAAAAAGCCCGTATATTAATTTTTTCGGCCGTACGGATTATAATTATTACGTCGTAACTTTAAAAACGTTCCGAACTTAATTAACCGGAATGCTTTTAAGGTTATAACGTAATAACCACAACCTGTACGGACAAAAAAATAGCTGGACGGGTTTTTCCCATATTAAATTACCCTTAAAAGGCTTATGGCAAAATATTTCAACCGGTAATTATTATATCGTAACTATAAAAAAAATCCGGATTTAATTAACCAAAACGCCCTTATAATTATAACGTAATAATCATAACTCGTACGGACAAAAAAATAACTATACGGGTTTCTCCCATATTAAATTACCTTTAAAAGGCCCATAACGAAATGTTATACGCGGTAATTAGATTATTATAACCATAAAGGCGTTCCAGATTAAAGGCTTACTTAAAACGAAATTTTTAATCATTTTTTCGAACGTATTTTATTAATCGCGATTTAATTAAAACTAAATATATATTTAAAAAAAAAAAAGTTAATTTTATATTAACTTTTCGAAATTATAAAATAAAATATATTAAATTAAAGTTATTTTTAAAAAATTCGAATAAAAGATTTTTGAAAATTTATATAAAATTACCCAGAACGGAGCCAAAAAAATATAACTTGCTATTAGGCCTTATTTTTAAGGTTTATGTTTTTTGTAAGTTTTATATAAGTCTTTTATGGGTCGGTACTTAAAGCTACAGGTTTTAAAGAGCACTAGCCATAACTGCGCCGCAGGCGCAGCCACAACCTCAAAAATAAGGCCTGATCTTGATGAGGTAAATATTAAGATAGTGTTTTTTAAAAAAAAAAGAAATTTACAGTACGTATTTTAAACATAACAACGGACTAATTAATAGAAATATAAGGCTATATAACTTCGAATAATCCGCTAACGAAATTTATGTAATAAATTATAGACCGTTTTATAAGTAATAAAGCGTTAAAGTTATTCCCCGACTTGCTAACGTTTCGTTCTTATCGCTTCGGTCACCCGGGTCTGGCTTGTATCCCCTACCATGGCCCTAATCATAAAAGCCCGGGCTTCCGGACTGAATTCCTCGTTAGGCCGACGATCGGCGACGAAAACGGAAGCAGCCTTATCCAAATCCATATTGTGGTTGTTAAGTTATTAAATTATGAAGTAATAAGGGTTGGGGAGATATGTCGGAGTTGAGAGGTGGGGCTGTCCGAGCGCACGGATAGAAATTGAACCATTAGTGTGTATCTTAGGAACAAAGTACCAGCCGAAAATCTCAAGGCACCCGCTCAGTTAGCACCCCACGTTAGCCCACCGCAATCTCACGTCGTCTTATAAGGGCTCTTTCTCGACTACCCGGAGATGAGGTGAGGCGAATAGGAAAATCCATGGTTGCCTGCCCAAACCTGTCTAAGCACCTCGGAAGAGACGTAAATCGATCGATAATGTTGAATGCGTACGTAGACAAACGGGGACTGTCGGAGGTATCTATCCGCCCATTGAAAGGCGCTTGGTTCTAGGTAGAAGACGCTAGCTAGCACGCCCACGAAGATGAGCCTTCGACGTTTATGTAATCAGTCATAAAGTTGTGGATATCACCCGCGGGCCTTGGTAAAATTCATCATCCAAGTCTCCGTTCTAATAATACTAAAGTTGCGCAGAGCTCCCCCCAAGCCGGATAGACTCTCTATATGTACTCCCGGAGCTCTGGAATTCGTCGGAGCAAATGACTGACCCCCCACCCACGCTGAGCGGTTCGGCCCGTCCCCTCGTTAGCGCATTTTGTGGAACGTACATTAAAAGGGAGAAGTACAGAGACGGGGGTCCCTACAAACTGTGACCGGTGAATAACGTATATCAATTATCGAGTATGGCCCAGTTCGATATTTAAGTAGGTCGTAGGATGTATTCATCGGTCCCTCGACCTAATTGGTGAAATACAATGAGGAGGCGGGCAGATAGTGCCTTGCGAAGACGGGTCTCTTCCACTGTAGTCGGCACATCTGGGTGAGTATACCCGCCCGCGGCGGCCGCGGATCCGGAAGAGGGCATATCGCATATATATGGTTGAAATGTTGTTACCTACCTGATTCGTGTCTAAGTACTATTTAATCACCCCGACCAGCGCTTGCAATCGAGGTTCGCCTCACTACGATAGCCTAGAAAAGACTCATCAGAGTTCCCTCCCCTCTCCTCTCCTCCTCTTTCATTCTCTCTCTCTCTCTCTCGCACAGACATAGTCTTCAGCTACCCAGCTAGCTAGTCCGGCACTTGTTAGCTCACCTAGGCAGTTCTGACCCCTTCTCACTCGACGGCAACCAACCAACGTATATTGCGTGGTTATAGTACCCACCTAGGCACCTAATACGCCTCGCCCTAGGCAACGCACTGAGGGTACCGTTCCGTCTCGGTTCTGCGTGGCCACCACGATAGCGACCGCAAAATCCCGTGTCGACGACGCGGTCCCCGACGCGGCCTGGCCCGTCGCACAACTTGTGAGGCACTGACTAAGCGGCTCTGTGTTCCTAAATCCAGGCCGCCTTACCTCGCCTCGCGTGGCGACGGCGGTTGGCCTGATCCCTCCTCCTCTTCGGCCCGTCCACCAGACCCTTCCCCCATGCTCCGTGCTCCCCGGTATCAGACAGACAGTCAGCACCACCGCATCGTGCGCATCCTCGTATTGGGGGTTGTCTTTGTCTCGGAGAGCCCTTGCCACCGTCGGCATCGGTACTGGGAAGGTAGAGATATGTATATGTGTTCTATGCGTGAACCTTATTGGTGCTCTCGACCTTGCAAGCCAAGAAGGGCGTTGTGACCAGGGAGGTTCAATAGAGTCTCGAACCTCCGAATCCCATCCCTCGGCGGGTATCGTGCATGGGCCAGACTACTGCAGGAAGGCGTTGTGGGTTCGGGGAGCCGGAGTGGGCCTCAAGGCGGCGCTGAGAATGGCAAATCATTGACACCCGAAAAAACACCTCCGCCGTATGCTTCATACCGAGTCCCGGGAGCCGGCGACAGATAGTCTCCGCGGGGCCAGCGGGTTATGACGGATCACAATGCGATGTCATCATGCCCCCCTGATTCTCTCCTCGCCTGAAGGGTTTCGGGACTGTCTTTTCCGGAAACGAAAAGGCACAATTTAGTTTTGCAGAACCCTTAATAAACGGGTTGTGGCTAGGTTAAAACATACCGCAGCTGTTTGGAGGGAGAGCGAGAAGAGTCTCCGTCGACTCGCGGTGCTGAGTCAAACCTACTCTGGTAGCAAGCAAGATGGCGGCCTCTTAAAATCCATTAGTGATTCCACGCTACCTTTGCTCGCAAGATGGCAATAAAAGAACACTACGGACTAAAGGTACACGCGAGCCGATCGAGATGATCCAGGTTGGCATCGTAAGCGAGTAGTTTCAATTCATATGAAATGAGAGAGCTTGTAAAGGCCAGCAACGTGCAACTACGGCAGCAACTGTGCCGACGGTTCGTGACGAGGCCCCTGGTCTACAGCCAATATTTTTTAGTAGTTGACTATCTATACATGTTTTTTATTATGCCAGAGCAATGATTCACAACGAGGGTGTTATCGTCCGCGTTAAGTTGCAAGGAAGAAACAGCCTTCTTCGCACCGAAAGCGAGAGTGCATATATAGAAGGAAACTCGAACTGTCAAGAAGGCCCCCGTCCTGCGCTGATGAGACGAGGAATCTGGCCATAATTCACCAGAAGACCATTTTCCATACACAAAATAAGGTGCATTGCCGTGTCGGAGAAATGTTGTAATAGCTGAAGTGGCTTATCCAATGCCTCCAAATCTCGCATCTTTTCCAAGGTTGACCAAATCATATGCCCTGACAAAATAGTGTGAATGCAGCCGCGATGTTGGGGGTATATATGGGTTGTGTTTCCGCGATAGGCCTTAAAATCAAGTGAAAAATAGGAAACCCAACGCCCCTACTCCATCCCATGCGATTTTTACAAGAAAAGTTATCGGCATCCTCGTAAGCTGAAATCAACCCAGGTCTGCATGTCTTACATGGTGCCTGCCGCCGAGCAAAAAGCACCCGCCGCCCTTGAGCGACGATGCGACGTAGCAAATCCCTTCGGTCTCGACGCCGATCCACCCGTCCTGGGACCAGGTGGTGCCCACGACATTGAAGGTCGGGAACGTGACGCCCTGCCGGATGAGGCCAGCGCGGATATACAGAACGGTCCCTCCCACGCTATCCAACGGGAGCAGCTCGTTGTCGGAGGTGCCGCTGCTGAGCACGTCCGTGAAGTACCTCGTGTCCTCGAGGGTCTGCACGGCCTTCGCGTGGTCGCCCTCCTCGACCGCGCCCATGATCGCGGACACGTTCCGATCCACGGCCCAGGCGTTCTTGTCGTAGTTCTCCATGTTGTTCTGATGGCAGGCCGCCGTGATCATGCCGACATCGTCACGCCGGTCCGAGTGGGCGATCATGGTCTGGATGATGCCCTCGGAGAATTCGACGACGTCGGCGTCGATCCAGACGATGTGGTCTTCGTTGCGCAGGCTGCGCAGCATCAGATAATTGCGCAGGGCGGCGAGGGCGGCACGGCGCTGGCGCTGGACGGCCGGGTCGTGCCGCTGCTCGTACGGGAAGGAACGGCCGCTGTCGGGCTGATAATATATATTGGTGCGGGCGAAGGGCAGGGTCGCGGTGGCCTTCTTGATCTCCAAGAATTCGTCGCTGGACGAGGTCATCAGACTCAGAGACACGGTCATGAGATCCAGGTTGGTGGAGATGAGCAGATCCAAAAAGTCGTAGATGGAGCGGTCGGTGGAACGGAAATCCCTGCTCCACGACTCCTCGTCCTTGTTGAGGACGAGGATCAGGATCTCGGGGTCGGAGCGGTTGATCTCGCGGGCGAAGTGCAGGGTGCCATCGCGCAGGGACAGCTCGTTCTCGTATATTGTAGGCTCCACGGGCAGAGCGTGTTGGTAGGAATGCGGGCGACCGGCGAGGCAGGACTCGAAGGTCTTGCAGGAGAAGGAGCGTCTCCTTGGTTCGGTGGTGTAGAATAGAATGAGGGCGATGAATATCGCTGAGGCGACTGCCACCAAGCGATTGGATTTGCCTCTCATGGCCATGCCATATTTGAGCGAACCTGGTCGTTGTACATCGAAATGGCAAGGATGGTAGGTTGAAAGCGAAAAGGTTAACAGGCAAATGCGACGCGTGAGGGAAGGTTAAGTTGAGTAAGAAGAGTGGAACTGTCGCTTACTCCTTGTAGGTAATGTAATATGACGTCCCGTTCCAATTGGGTACATACAAGCCTGTTGCGGGAAGGCTCTCTCCGACCATTCAGCCCATTACCAGGCTCAAAAGAAGGTAAAATGGGGTCCTTCCCCACCTGCAACTTGAAAAGAGTGTTGTGGCTGACGCCGTGGCCGTGCTGTGGTGTAAGCATTCTCGCACAACCAATCAGATGCATGCGGGGTTTGGTGGAATCGCCCAATGCAACTTCCAAGCCTTGGCGAACGGTCGGAGATGGGACTTGGCCTTGTCCATTCGTCTATCATCGCGGCTATCCGAAGATAAGGGTTCCGGCTCGCTGCAGCTTGACGGAGAGGTTACCGTCCATCCGGTCGACCAAAATTGCTTCGCTGCTTGTGCGCTCTGATAGAACATTATCTGGCTATGCCTATTAAGTCAGTCCCCACTTTCCGTTCGAGGGCCGAGGATGGCTTTAGCAATAGCGGAACAAGGCGCCCTTATCCAACTGCAACCGTAGTCGTTGTTTAACAGAAGTCCGATACGTAATATCGTGCTCTGATATCTCTGCGAGCACTGATGGAAAGACGATAGCTGAGGGACACTGTCTCTCATATACGCAGAAGGCCCAAGTTGATTTACGGATTGTCCCTATTTCAAGCGACCAAGATGTCCTAAATAACCACCCGCCAAGCAGTACATGACAATAACAGGGTGATACCCTCCCTACATTACCTTCTGGAATCTGATATATAGGAGACGCAGCACCCAGCCAAAGATGATAGAAGAGTTTTGCCTGTTCCTATCAGTCGCTGCCGCTTGCACGATATCTGCCATATTCTCCCCGCCACTCACCGGAAAAACCCCAGGTGTGAAGCTTATACCAACGATCCTCTGCTTAAGCATTGATCCTCGAGGTATCTATCTATCAGGAAACAATGAAGGCAACGTGACTAAGACCCGACAACTTTTCCAGTGCATCATTGTTCCGAATCTGAGAAGCTAGAAGAACCCAAAATTTTCCCATCCACACCCGCTATATGCTCAGCCTTTTTGGTGTATCCAGTCGTCCGTCCCATAAGCGAATATCATTCGCACATAAACATATTATCTCTTCTCAGGGAGACGTTGCTGTCGCCGTGTTCAACGTGAAGGGTGAAAAGGTCCTTCGCCCCTATAAGGCCCGTCTCCCTGGTGCTTAAATGATGACGCTATTGTTTATCTAACTATAGACATAGATGTACCTGGTTGACGGCGATTAGAGCAAGGCTATCAGAAATTGGGCAAGTGAAGCCGCTCCAGGGGTGACTTGACCAAAGTATCCATCCGTGCCATCCCCCCCTCTACCGGCGTCACCTTGACTGGGAGAGGGGCCTCGGCCAACGCCCACTCTACGCGAGAAACTAATTATGAGATCCAGCGGGCCCCCCACACCACACACGTATCCCGTGGGGGATGGACATACACAGAACTTCCGATGGATCCCTAGGAAAGGAACGGGAATTTGAAGGTTGCCTGCTTCGAAGCCGCGAAGCTCGAACACTGGTTTCACCAGTAGTCAGTCCTGGACGGTGGGGCGGTTCTGCGGGTGGCTTCATCTGTGAGCACCGAATCGCATCTTACTCGTACCCAATCCGTCTAGAATTGCAAAGAAAACACGCGACATAGTTGTCGGAAGAAGTGTGTGGTGATAGCAGAACGAGACGTCACTTTGCTATTACCTTTTATCTCGGAGGCGTCTGGCTCTCGAGGAGGGGATAGGGTTGATCTAAGTGGAGCTTTGACTCTTCTAACGTTGATGTCATGCAGATTAACCACTTCGTGCTGTTGCACTCATCATAGAACTGCATGCTTAAGTACGCCCCAAGCGGATTGGTGAGTATTTGCGCATCTCTGTATCCATATTATTGAAAAGGGCAAGTCCATCATTGCCGGCCATTATAGCAGCCTCTCTCTCTGTACGCCGAAATCCAACCGAACCAGATCTAAGCAAACCCCTCGTCTATGCTACCCGATTGGGACAGTCCGAATTGTCCAATCATACAACGCCATTATTCCTAGTGGTCATTGTTCAACCGCGCAACTTCTCAAACAAAATCCGAATCACATCTGCGGTGCCCAGAACCAGAGGCCATACCCTAATGCTTTTCTACGTCACAGTGTAGCCGCCGTCGACGCGGAGGTCCGCTCCCGTAACATACTGCGACGCGTCTGAGAGCAGGAAGGTGACGGGGCCCATCAGGTCAACGGGCTGGCCCATCTTGCCCTGGGGAATGAGCGATGTCCACTGTCGCTTCAGTTCCGGGTTGTCGTCGAGAATCTTCTCGGTGCTGTTAGGTAATGCATTAGCGCCATGTCCCCTTTAGAATCCCCTGGAAATTTCGGCGGGTGACTTACAGAGCTGTCAACATGTAACCTGGCGAGATGCAGTTCACCCGGATGCCGGCGTGGGCCCACTCAACAGCAAGGGAGGCTGCCATGTGTCTGACGGCGGCCTTGGCAGCGTTGTAAGGCCTGTCGGGCAGGAAAATGACGTCAGCATCTTTTCTCCTCTTTTGGAACGAACTCTCATGGTGACTTTTCTTCAAGCGGTACTTACGTCTGGGGCTGAGGAATGTTGACAATGGAACCGGACATGCTGCCAATGAAGACCATGCTACCGGGGGAATTGCGACCCATCAGGTGCTTTGCGACGCTGGTAGCGAAGAGGTAGGTTCCGTCAACGTTGACATTCCAGAGTTTTCGCATGCGGTCGATCGGGTAATCAATAGCCTGGAAGTTCTCGGTGAAGCCGGCACTGGTGACCAAGTGATCGATCTTTCCGTGCTCCGTCAGGATGCTATCTATGCAAGCCTGCACGGACTCGGGATCGGAGACATCGGCGTAATGTGCCGTCACCTTAGGAACTCGCACAGAACCGGGGTTCTCCCGCTTGAATACATTGACAAGCTCAATGGCTTGCTTCTCGGCCTCGTCCTCTGTAGAACGAAAATAATCAGTATAGATTCCATGAGGAAATTCGTGGTACCAGTATGGTCCATTTTAAGTCGGCGAGATACAACGTTAAATGACATCACCAAAGGTAAGGAAAAGATAAGACTTGGATGAGTTCCACGGGCGAATGCTCAATTTTGAGATTTGAGATGCATCACATAATAATGCATGTCGAATCATTGCTCGGCGAATATAGGGTCACTTACTGTTCATGTCCACGATCGCCAGGTTGGCACCGCTAATAACCATGCCTTGTCCCATAACCAGTCCCAGACCTCTCGCGCCTCCGGTGACGACGCCAACCTTCCCCTCTAGCGAGAAGGACGCGAGGGTCCGCTTCATATGCTGACCACCGCGACCCTGGACAGGGGCGGAAGGAGGAAGCTCGCCCTCCTCCGGGTACTCAACAGTGATAGACTCATCTGTTCGGGCGAAACCACCAGGAGTAGTCGCACCGCCCTTGGGAGGAACCGCAAGCGGGCGCGTGGTGTGAAGGAGGGCTGCGGTGCTGGGTCGCGGCGCAGCGGCACGAATGGCGGCGCGGGCGGCCGAGGTGCGAAGTAGAGCTCGCGACAGCATGATGAATGGGATGGAGTGATTAACAATTTATAATTGGCAGTAGTGCGCAGGGGTATCCGCAGGGGAACGCACGCAGCGAAAAAGGATGAAATGGTATTTATGACGAAAGGATTGAATGTCCAGGTGCGAAGTTCACGCCAAAGTGAAAAGAGTAGAAGTCGCCGGGTGGATGAGATTATCCTAGGCAAGTCGGTAGGTAGACGTGGAAACTATAAGGTTGACGGAATTTGTTGTCGGAAAGAAGGAACCCCCTCAAAGACGAGAACAACAGATGGCTTCAGCTTTAGCTTCAGCGTCAGGAGCGCTAGGATTAAAAGACAGACAATGGACGTATGACGTAAAGGAGTCGATCAAAGATATCTTCTGTCTATAATTACAGAAGGATTTATGATTGTGAAGCAGCTTTGGGGGGTGAGGTTATTCGCAAAGAAACACACAACTTGGAGACGCACTTCACCACGAATGTGAGAGGATTGGACAGGCAGGAGGGAAGAAATAAGAATTGGGAGAGCGCCCAGGGAAAACCACCAGCTCATCCCACACCCACAGGACTCACGATCTTTTTTCAATGGGTAAGAAAAATATTGTTAGTACTAGCTCATGCTTCTAGGTCCAAGCCTCCCGTGTCTATCGAAGCTCAAGTTTGGGTAGCTTCCAATAGCGGGGCTAGATGGTGACAGGGCTCTGGCGGTTGATGGGGACTGTTCTAGGGGCGTTTGGCTAGCCGTCCTTGGCTCCCCTTAAAGCACGATCCAGCCGAAGTTCTCCAAGACCCAATTAAGGACGCCAATAACCAATGCCGTACGTCAAAGACGCGCATGTGGATATGTCCCATGCATGAGCGCACCATCGGACGCGCACCCGGACCCGCCCTCATGCAGACACTTATAGTTGGGACAGCCGCTTCGTAGCATTATATGGAGTTATGGAGTACAGGCCAAGCTGGGCGAGAGGTCCGGCCCTCTGGGAAGCCCGGTCACTTGCTGATGAGAAAGGTAGACCTTGTCGATCTGGACCCGAAAGCTCCCACACCTGGTCTGACTTGTCAGCCCTTTTGAGAATTTTGCATGCGCCTCAGCGAGTGAGCAGTCCAAAAAGATCTTTTAACGTCGGCCTACCTGGGAGTTAGACTCAGTTGGAGAATTCGGGTTTACGGTGTTGCGATGGTCTTAAAGAAGTTTTATGTGAGTACATCTTTATGAAAGCTTGCAGAGGCCAAGCTAATTACCAGATTCAGTATCACTTAAACTCCTCTGTTTGCCGGGTTGCCGGCGACCAAGTACTTGGGCACGTATCGAGTCTCCTGCAAACATCACTATTGCTCGGTTGATGCAGCCACGCTCTTGCTCTACACGAGCCTGACATGCAAGCATCAAGCCAATCTTCTAGATTTAGGGCTAGACTTGCAAGCGGTTTCCATCCATGCTTCTTCGCATCGGCCTCTCCAAAAGATTTCTCATGGACATCAGGGACTTCGGGAGGCCCCTGAGCTAATGTTTGGGCGACAACCCCCGCGAAGGGCTGTCACGTCACGTCTTTCAGGGAAAAAAAAAAAGCAACGAGCAAGCACAAACCCCACACCTCAACCCAAACATAAATCTTATTATTACTGCATGTGCGTGAAAGTGTGCCAAGCATCGTGAGATATCCACCGGTATCCGTTCATTGCCCACCTAGTCAATTTCAAGGTTTGTCCAACTTCTGCTGTATGTATGTACATAAGCCAGTCCCTCTTCCAACCCACAAATACCCTCGCCGCTCCCTCACCTACATTTTCCAGCGGTCAGCCTCCTTATCACCGCGAACTTCGAAAACCGGTTATCATACCTGTTGGAATGACCCAGCGGTCCACATCAGACCAAGATGCTACTGTATATATAGTGGCAGTACGGTATCACCGACAATCCAGGGGACCGGGAATCCATCTTGTCGTCTGGGAATCTCGAGAGGCTACCTGGCACTAAAGTAGGTGCCGTCTTGGCGCTTAGGCCGTGCGCGAAGGATGCTTGTCACGAGACGCACTCAGAGCCCGGGGACCTTGCAACTTTTCGAGTCACGATGGCTTCCTGAGATTACTATTTTCGATGGTGTCGACCCCACGGAGAGGAAGACGAAGAGCTATCCCGCCCACCTCGTGTCCGACGTGTAAGACGCCACGCCATCCGCGGCGAGATTCGACTCTAAACTGGTAGGATCCCCAGCTCCGTACATCCGGCATCCGCCCTTTCCCTGGGACGAATTCCCCAGGAATCGCATACGATGCCTGCAGGGGCTGATGGCGACGAGGTATGGATTGAGCTCGAGAAGCCACTATATGTGATGAGGCTTGCGCATTCTTGCCAAGAGCCACAACTATTCGGTGCTGCACCTAATAACTATAGGTGCGTGTGTTTTAGCTTCTTCGTTGGGTTACTCCTTGGTGGGGGAGGGAGTTGTTCTAAAAAACTCGAACGAGCTGCCCCTTCCCCTGGCCCCGTTTCCATCCGTACTCATAACCGACACGAGGAGGGTTGGAATTAGATGATGAGTAAAAGAAAAAAAAAATTTTTCCACGATAGTTCGTCCCCTGTTTGTTGGCAAACGCGATGGGCTCACCGACAGTCTATCGTGTCATTTCCGCCCGCTATTTGCAGTCCAAAGTACCGTCCATCAAAAACCGGGGCTTTCTATCGTGTTCGAAAGTCAAGATGCAGGGCCTTTCGCAGACTCGGACGCACCGCGGCCCCTTTCATTCATTCTTTAGGTCTAAACAGTATATAGGTATCCATTCCTACACTGATAAGGTGATCTTCTGCACTCTCGGCTCGGATCGCCAAACAGTTGGGATTGTGTGCATTCATCGTTTCCTGCATTCGGCCTTCCAACGGCGACGCCGTCGACTTCCCTACGTATGTCGCGGCCGCTTGGACCCGGAGCTCTAGTGGTAAAGCTTTCGCACTTCGAGAGCTCTACCTCCTTAGTCAGACTGCCACCGGTTTCGCATTACGGTTCCAAACCTGCTTGAAAGAGTTACCTAGGGGGTAACCGCGCGACAAGCAGTTCAGGACGTGGCGCATCTTCGAGAAACTCGAGAATGAGTATTATACTCATCATATGCGGCCGCAGTACACACATTTTGCTTGAATTACAAATTCACGCCCACATACTCTAGATTGCCACGGAACTCAGTCGATCAACCCAAACCCGCCCAGGTCGACAGATACATAAACAAATCGAGAAGTCCCCCCCCCGCTGTCCCGCGTTATCCTTCGCATCTGGAATTCCCATCCAAGTTCACCAAGCCACAGAGAGATCTTCGTAGGGCTACAGGCCGGACAGAGAGAGCGCGCGCGGGGTATCGGTCGCCGCGACCGGCCTGACTAACGTAGGGCCCGCGGGTAGAACGAGGCATTGTCTATCTTAGAAGACGACTGCGTCACGCCATCTGACGAGGCGCAGAAATGCACGCTCGAGATAGACCTTCCAACCGGCGAAACGGCGAGGGAGCTTGTGAATAAAGTACCGGGCACTCGCTAATCCCAAAGACGACGGGAGCTCGCGGGATGGCGTTCTGTGACAACGCCAACCCGCCCGTATATGCTCGAAGATTTAGGTTTGTTGTAGATAGATGACCCAACTTCGAAGCAGTTGCGAATTCGATCTCGGCGAACCCGTCAATTAAACCGGTCGGTCACGATATAACCATTTAATTGTTCAAAGCCCTGTGTGTCCTCTGTCAATTTCCCGACATACTCTCATTCTTCTATTATCCTGACCGTCAGCCCTTTGCGGGACCGCTGCTGGCTAATCGCGGCCGGGGCCCCAGGGAAGCGGGCGATGGGATGGTATGATATGTAGGTATAATGATACACGACCAGAGTCAGTAGGTAGTAGTGATAAATTAGATTAACATTCATGATCAAGTTAAGACTGGGTTTTGTTTCCCCCTTTCCTTCCTCTGTCCGTCCACACGCATCGCCTCTCATCTCTCGCGTGCGTGCGTGCGATTCCCTGCATATCTATCCATTCTCTTCCACCCGTAGGGGGCATTGCGACCGTGGTATCGTCGAAGCGAAAGAGGAGAAAGAAAACTAAGAATACTCAAATAAAAACATATGAGACCCGCAATGCCCCCTTTTCCCCCTGCGCCTCTTTATCGTATGCTCCTTCGAGTCGTTCGTATCCTCTTCCCCGGCCGTTGTCCCCTTATTCTGAATCCTTCTCCCCTGTCGTGTGTCTTACCCTGACAGGCTCTGGACAAAATAGTTTGGACACCGGCGCAGGAGTGTGGGAAGTGGGGTGTCCCAATTATTTTGTCCAGAGCCTGCCTGAGCAAAGACGGCAGCTAAGAAATCCAACGCCCTATGGGTATGGCTCGTATGCATGTCCGTGTGAGTGTGATGTGTCGAGCGAGCAGACTTCGGACTGTGTGAGCCAAAGGGGTAGCTGGATGTGACGAGTATTATGCATCGAATGCCTCGCAATTTCCCGGTGACGATGGATCTACAACATAAACGGGGAATCAAACCGGATGGATGGGTCCCCATTACTCTCGCAATAATAGAGCGCCGTCAACCTTGAGAAGGGCTATACTGCCTACTCCCAAACGAAAGATACTATCTCCGCCTAACAAAGGCACACCGCACGAGGAGGCCGTGGCAGGCGCGCCTGAGTCGTGATCTCGCGCGCGGATCGCCTCCTCTTCACCAATACCGTGCCCTTCCCTACCCTTGCCGTATTATAGGCATTGCTGCTGCCGCTGAACTCGCCCTAGTCGTCCAGGTGCAACATGCGGCGCAGGACACCGAACTTCTTTTTCTTCTTGTGGCCGTTGGCCGCGACGACATCGTCCCGACCATCGATATCGTCGTTGTTGTTGTTGTTGTTATCTTGGACCCCTGCGACCCCGAAGCTGGTGCTCCGCCGTGCAGTCACGGTCAGTCTCTGTTGGGTCGCAGGGCCGGATGCCGAGTTAGGTCCCTGCCCATCCTCCTCGGGCAGTGGCCAGCTCTCGCCTCGCTTCAGAGTTGCGCTCCTCTTTTGCAGCTTGGGGCTCGTTGAGCGGCCGTCGTCGCGGAGATCCCTGAGCTGACTCGTACTACGCTCCAGCTTGGTGTCGCGCCGGGCTGCGCTCTCGCCCGGTTCTGAGCGCTGGATTTTGGCCCTATGGTCTCCCTTTTTATTGCGTCGTAATATGCCCATCAAAGAGCCACGCCTCTCCTTCGGTGACGCGACAGTAGAAGAGGTAGCGGGATCAAGACCGCCGTGACCTGATCTTGAACGTGTCAGGGTGGTGGGGCGAGGAGAGCCGGAGTTTGAGTCCCCGAGTGCGCCACGGGCTGCTGCACGGCGTTGTTGGATCTGCGAAGCAGTGGGCATATCATCATCGCTGTCGGGGAGTTCGGGGGATTCCTCGGTCTCCTCCGGGACCGTGGCAGTTCTCCCGAAACTAGCGGGAGCTTGGGTGGATCCGCGAAGGGTGCCCTTCGCTAGTACACCTCCCCTCCCTGAAGGGAGGGGTCCAAGGTCCTCTTCCTCACTAGAATCATCGAACCGACTACGGAATCGGCGGGACCCAACGACGCCTTCGTCGCTCGAGTCTCCAAGACGGTCGGATGTCTTCGATTTCCTTCGACCTGTTGCTTTACTGGATCGACCGAAAGAGGGGAAGTGAGTAGAGCCTTTCCTTTCTTGGTTTGATTCGCTGCCCGACCGTAGGCTGCGGCGCATCGTGGAGACCGGAGGCGCAGATCCCGCGCTCATTATGGAGCTTGCGCGGCGAGGGGAGCCGTTAGGAGACAGCGAACGGAGACTGAACCGACTGGAGGTCTGCGCTGCCTCAGACTGACGTAACGTCTTCCTAAAGCCGATACCTTCGCTGGTCTTAGGCCGAGCGCGCTTGAAGCTACTGTCACTTCCGTCAGACCCGCGACGCCGTAGTGTAAGATTGCCTTGGTTCGATAGAGCAGTCCCTGCAGCGTTGAGCGATGTCGCGTTCGTCTGCATAGAAACAGGCCTCTCATGCTTCGATGTTACCGGGCGCGAGGACGCCCGGCCATTCAACAGGTCATCAGCACTAGACCGCATCGATTTCCGCAAGGCATTGGGAGCTTGTGGCTGTTTGCCCTTATCAGGTTCTCGTTCGCGCAGCGAACTGCGCATACGCGGTGCGGCTACTGAACTGACCGGCGCATGATCTGCTTTCGAGTCAGGCTGGATCATGGAGACTCTATCCGCATTGATCGGCTTGGCTGGCTTCGAATCAGGTGCGGCTGGAGACTTAGGCTTGGCCGCTGTTTGTTTTGGGTCATCCAGTTTCCTTCTGCTGCTGTTCCTCTGGATAGGTGGCGGCACCTCCTCTCGATCTCCATCGGCACCAGCCTCCTCCAGCGCCTCGCGTTCGAGCTGTTGCCTCTTCTCCGCAGTCAAGCTGCGCCAGTATGCTTTCGCCAGCTCCCACTCGTTCACGTCACCAGGCGGCGGAGGATATTGTAAGGACGTTGGTGTTTGAGTTGTATACGACTTTTCTCCTTCAGTTACCATTGCACGAACGAGCGATGCAGGTATATCGCGGGCCGGAGATGCGGCCTTGGGGTTGGGGCTGTCGACAACAGCATCTAACGACAGGAAGCCTGGGCCGTCTGCCTCAGAGAGATCTTCATATGCGTCGCTGTATATACTACTGCCGTCCGTTTCGTCTTCTGACTCCGCTACCGTCGGCACCTGAGGCGCCGTAACCAGTGTCGTCTGTGGTAGCGATTCTGTTTGAGCAGCTTGAACTTCTGCCGTTGGCTCGAAAATGTCGCCAGGTGGAGAAGGGACGTTGGTGTTGGTATGGATCTCATTGTTTGATTTCGGGCTTTCTCCGGACTCGTCCTCCATAGGGAAGCCGCCAGGCACATCGAAATACTGGCGCTGAGGTGATCCCGGCTCTTCCGCAGCTGAGGATTCGGCGCGCATCCTTGTACTAGGTTGGATAATGGAGATCTCGGGGACTCCGCGCGAAGGCGAAGGTACTTTCGTCATCTCCTCTGGTTGAACCAAAACCTTGTCTTCTACAATGGCAGTTCCATTTCGCACCCCCTCACGAGTCTCTGATCCTGTATTCTGAGTAGTTTGCGTTCGTGGGACGGCCTCTGTATCACCTCCGGCCACGCCGCTGCCGGAATTCTCTTGGTCGCTATCTAGAGTTGTATCCGACATGTACTCAGGAGCCTCGACGGAAGTCACCACCGGCGGCAGCGGCTCTCTAAACCGTGAGATGTTCGCTGGGTTGCGAGATGCCTGTTCTTGGGCGAATACTGCGCCTATCGCGTGATCGCCTGACTGAGCAAGAGACGAGGCTTGCGAATCGCTAGTCCCTGGCGGCGTACTCGAGCTACGCGGTCGTATCGTAGGCGAGGAAGGTTCTGGAGAATTTGCTGGCTCGTAGGGTCGCACAAGGGGCCGTTCCTCAGATTGCCGAGCCTTCTTCTCTCGAATGCTGCCGAAACTTGGCAACGCGGGACGAGGTTTCATGATCTCGTCATCATCGAGGGCAAATTCCCTCCTCTTGCTCCGACCGATGTTACCGTACCACGGACGTTTGGCCTGCAGCGGACTTGGTGTGTCTGACAAGTCCAAGTCTTCACTCTGCGCTGACTCTCCCATTACTTTGGTGCTTCGGTCATCGAAACTAACGCGGACTGATTTCTTCCGTGAAATGGAGGGTTCCTCGCGCGAATTAGGAGAAGCTTCACGGTATGCGGCATTATCGGAGCCGGCGTCAGACGGAGAGAGATCCCGCCTAGAACCAGTCTGCTTTAGGGCGGGCTTGATTGGTGATGCTGACCTTGGTAATGGGTCGTGTCGCACCGTTAGGCTTGCCGAAGGGCTGCTTGCGAAGCGGGCCTGTCGAACGGGGCTAGGCGAGTTGGATCTGTCTAAGCTGCTGCTACCTTCTCTCGCAAACCCAAGAACAGGTTTTCTATCCACAGGCCCTACGCTTTCCTTTCGGCGTTCTGTTAACGTTTGCCCATCGTCCGCCAAAGTCTGCATGGGTTCGGGCTGCTCTTCCGGTACCGGGTCACTTTCCTCTGGAATCGCGGTGGGTAGCGCTCGAGGTTGGTCGAAGACCGTCTGTCTCGTTGGCACCGAGTCGGGCGCGCTCAACACTTTTTGAGGAAGTCGAGTCGTGGTTGGCAAACCATCTTGGTCTTCCTTGTCCTCTTCCACCGTAGCGGGTGGCCTACTACCTGCCATCTCTCCGGGTTCATGACTCACCGTCTGCTCGCGAGCGGTTTGCAAAGTCTGAGATGGTGGACTTTTCGGTCTCGATGTCTCAGGTTCCGGCGACCGAGATTGGCGGTCGATTTCTACTGGCCTTTCCTCTCGGCGTTCTAGTCTGCCAGGCGCGGTGGGCTCTCCTTGCAGAATGTGGGATTGTTCCTTAAAGGGCGCCGTGTCGATCACGCGACGTTCCTCTCTTGGCCCACTGTGCTCTCTTTCGCGATAATCCAGAAACGTGCCCTTAGGTCTTGCAACCGTCCCTTTTGCAAGGTGACTGCCTGCCCTCTGTACACCTGTGCTCTTCCTTTTCCCCTCCTTATCGGTGCCTCCCCGGATGTGATATTCGGCTTCTTCCACGGGTGCCGGGACCATCCTTCTCGAGTTCGGATCATAGACCATCTGTGGTTCGGGGCGGCCCCCCGTAGAAGAGGTGATCGAAGCTTTACTAGATCTCGGAGGCGAGGCTGGTGTCCTGGGAGGTGGCGCAGTACTCAGCGTAGGGGTATGGACAGCGGTAGGAGACGCCGGAGGTGATTGAGGACGATAGACGGTCGGGTACGAGTAATTTATGGATGAGGCTCTGCTGTCCGCCCTTTGAGGCGTAGCTTTTGTCATCGCTGCATCAGACGTGCGCACACTCGACGGATCGCCCTGGGGCTGCGTATACCAAGACGGAAGTCCAGAGCTCTTCCTCTGAGAAGCGGTTCGGAACATCTGCATCCCCGCCGCAACCGAGCCTGGGCTTGCCGACTTCTTGTGGCCTTCCGGGACCCGGGGAACAGGCGGTTGGTCGTTCGCGCGCGGAGCAGGGGGGGCTCGATGTGGTGAAGGCGAAGGAGTTCGAAAGGTACGCACAGCCATGCTGCTGGAACTGCCCCTCCTCTCAAGACGAGATGTCCGCCGAGTCAAGTCACCAGCGCCAGCGCCAGCCGGAGCGCTGCCTGACGAGGAGACAGAAGCGCTCCGGCGCATAGTTCGTTTCGTCTGTACTCCGCCGACATCAGTAGGTGTCTGAGGGCGCGCGCGCAGGGCGGCGGCAGCAGCGGCCGATGAGAGCGACTTGTCTGAATTCTGTTTGGCGGCGGACATGAAGGCGGACGCGGCAGCCGTCGCGGCGTTTGGATTTACGGTTGCAGAGGTCAGGGGCTACGCGAGAGCAATTGATATTAGCATTAGTCATTGGCACTAAGAAGCGAAGCGGGATCGAGAAATTATAGTTAACATGGATAGGTGTAGGAATGAACGCGGATATGGATATGCGCCGAATGCAGGTGTCATGATGTAGGCAGTCCGTCTAACTGGCACCAATGTTGGGTAGCTATTCGGACGGCGCAAAGTCTAACGAATGCGCAATACTTCCATTAGAAGGTCAGGGGCGCTAGCATCACCAGGGCAAGGTGACGAAGACAAAGACATGCGAGTCCGTTATGCCTGAATGGTCCGCCATTTTTGGGGACCGTCAAATGAAATGACAGGGTGGGCGGGACGGATGAATGCAATACCAAGCTCGTAGGGGGAGTAGTAGGTATGATGTCTAATATCGTCATCACCACCACGACGGACGAACTGAATAGACGTACCGGATTGGGCTGCCCACGCCTCCTTGCGCCACCAAACATATTCGGATCGTGGTCGCAGGCTCGAGGCCTGACGGGGAATGACGTGACTATGAAAGATTATGCATCGGACAAAGCAATAGCCCGTCACGCGGAAAAAAAAAAAAAAGAGTAAGTTGCAGTCTATTCAATACAAGCTAACAGAACAAACGCACGGTTGGGCGGTGGAGGCTGGCTACAAGGTAGTTAAGTATCAATTAAGGGACATCCGCAGGTAGACTGAAATTCGAAAGAAGAAACTATGCGAAAATAACGGGAAAAATTGGATATTGGAAGTCGGTGACATAGAAAGTCAGGTCGTCGTCAGCTTGAAACAAAAGCTAGGAAGGGTCCAGGAACGACGGTATCTGAAGCGAAACTGCATTCGCCCCAGGCAGCCTAGCCAAGTCCCAGCTTCGTCTCGCAGGGATACCGATCTCTCCGTAGGGTGGGTAATAGTAATAAACCGATGACGTTGACAACTGATGGGGAGGTGTAAGCCACAAACATCTTTACTTGGCGAGGGCTAGCCACGTTGGGACTCGGGAGGCCATTCCCACGCGAGCTAATAAAGTTTTTAACCCTGTACAAATCCAAGCATTATAAGAAAAGGTGCCTGACCCAAGTTACGGAAGAGTAATCCACAGTTGCCTGATCGGTGATGAGTGCCCACAACGGTCCATGCGTGTCGGCCCATGGGACGATATGCATTTCCCGAATTCTAAATCTGAACTAGCAGCGCGATGCAGCAGCGCTTTCCAACCGGATGCTGTGTGCATTTCATGGGGCATGGGGAGTCGTGTTACAGCATACAGAGTAAATAGTGGCAACACGTCGATGCAGATGCGAAGGGATTGTGCGCGCCACAACACCCTATTATGTATTTTCGGTCCCCTCTCCTACGCTTGGATCCTTTTCTCAGCGAAGGGTTATGAATAAAATATTTGATTCCACGTCGGCAGACAGACTACTTACCTATTCAGGGCCGGGCAACAGCATGCATGATCGATCATATATCAGCTCTCACCAGCGTCTCCTGCCTTATATAGACCCACGAACCAGAGAAACGCAATCTTTCCCCCGATCCATCCATACCACGTGTGATGTGTGTGTGTGAGAGAGAGAGAGCTTTTCGCGATTCCTGTGCTACCACGTCAGCCATAGCAGGCACGTAATCCACCTACAACATGTAGCGCAGTATAGCTAATACCTAGGTATGGTATCGAAGAGGAAACCCTCAGTGATTCAAACAGAAAAGCCCCGTAGAAATCGCGCGATTCCGAAAACAGCACTATTTTAACTGATGTCGCGTCGGTACGTCGAAAGTCCAGACGATGGCGAGGCTGGGATTGTTCCTAATAATAAATCAGATCGGACGGGAGAGTTAAGCAGGGACTCGGTATACATGCATACACTTTACCCTTGGGGCCGCCGCGGGCTCGGGAAGTGACGTCACATCACGGGGGGACGTCCACGCTAGCTTTAAGGGGCTTAATGGTGGGGCTGAAAATGTCAAAAACGCCAAATCGGTGGCTCGGACATATTGTCATGCTCGGGAGTGAAACGAAGAATAAATCATTCAACCCGTAAAGGATGGCAGTCTAAAGAGATATCTACGGCATGGAGGAGCGGCTGGCCCAACCATTTTACAAAGGCCCCTGCCGATACTTAAAAACCATTCAGAAGCGCCTAGTATCCGGCCCGGACATCCAAGGATGGCCAGGGACAGGCCACGTTCAATATCTTGACAACGGCTACGGACTAGTCATGAAGAGAGGGGCCCCTTTCTGATAATAATGGGTTTCTGTATGATCTATCTGGTCTATGGGTCTAAAGCCGCGCTCTAAGCGCGCTGGATTTCCGCGTAAGGCGCTGGGATTTCCGTGTAAAGACTTCTTCGCCGTAGTGCACTCAGTCTATGTAAGTAGTACCAGCGTTTGACATATTTCCTAGTATCCTTCGGTCCATGCTTGAGCTTCATGCTCGTTGTGGGTTTTCCTTGTGAGGTAACATTCGTGATTCCCACCAGTCGGGAACGTAATCGTACATTTGTCCGGATTCGAAGGGTAGTCGAACAAGTCATATCGTAAGATTGTGTGACTGGCGCGCCAGTGGGAATTTGGGAGTTCGGCAATTCCAATGGGCTACCAGAGGTGCAACCTGATGCGGCTCGCAGATGCAGAGCCAGCGGAGGCCGAAGATTTCATGACCCAGTCGATGCGCATTCAACTTCAGACTGGCTGGAGCCACGAAACACTGGTGTCAAAGATGTGTAAGGAAAGATGCAAGACGAGGAGAGAGACTGAATAATGGATGTAGCGAAAATCAACAAGGCATCGACCGAAGTTGCAACGTCCAGAACCGTTGCCTGGAACTTGGTGCGTGCCTCGGCATCCTGAGCAGGCTTGGCGATACTGTTAGGCACATGTGCAATGCTTCGCCTGAGTACCACCACTAAACCCACGTGGCTGGGTCGAGGGCGAAGGACGCGAAGGTATACCTGTCGGGGGTACCCATTCTTGCGACGCGAAATACGGAGGATGTGCGGGCGGCGCATCATCCGCATAGTCGTCTGCTGGTACGTCATCATGGTAGTAGCCGTCGCCCATGAACTCGGGCACTGCCTCCTCTGCCTCGTCATTGGGAACAGGAGCTCGATCTGGGTTCGCACCGTTGTTCTTAGAAGCGCCCTTTCCCTTTTTCGCCTTTCTTGACTTAGACTTGGCCTTCTCTAGCGACTTCTTCTGCTCTGCCCTCTTCTGTCGTTCCGTACGGTCCTTGATCTCGTATTGGCGGATCAGGGCCTGAGGCGGATGGCCGAAAATGCGCTCGTACTCGCAGAACTCACACACCCAGTACTCCTCGGCCGTGGGAGGGTGGAGGTAGTTTTGATACTGGGTGTGCCGGCGCCGCTCCCTAGCAGCTCGCGTCAGAGAGTTGCCTCGCCGCTTGGGCTTGGCGCCCCTTTCTGGAGAAGCTCCTCCCTGTGCACTTCTGGCGTCGGGGGCCATGCTTCCCTGATGCGTAGCCGCGGACCTGGTTGAAGACATCGAGCTCATATGCACAGGAGCAGCTCGATGGTTGGTACCACTATTGGAATGACGGTAGATACCCGGCGGAGGTGGTGGCTGGAAAGGGTTCGCTCCCGGGAGACGAGAAGGCGCCGGATCAGACCCGGGCCAAGACACGGGGTTCTGCGAATCGAATGTGAATGTAAACTGACTCGCCGGGGTAGGACTAGCTTTGGTAGAAGTTTGCTGTTGCAACAAGCTGATGTTCTCTTGGCCTTGAGGCATCGGGAGCTTCTCAGCCGTGGCTATTGCGTTTGAAATAATGCCGGCATTCTCTATTGCGCGGGCGAACAAGAGATGAGGTTAGCGGAAGCTTCAGCTATATATGGAGAGGTGAAATGCTGGCGGGATCGGAGTGCGCAGACGTGTACAGATGTGAATCTTTTGAAAGAATCTTGCAGGTTGCATAGAATACAACGGAGCCCTCCATACAACATGTGTGAACGGCAGGGAAAGTGGTAAGAGGTATATAAACGAACATACGGGAGGGTGCAAGGGCCGTGTATGAATGCACGCGAGGAGATGCGAGGGGGGGCGTATTGCAGCCTGACATACCTCTGGGTGGTGACGGATACTGACCGGGACCTCTGAGTTTCGGGGTGCGTCCGCTCCAAGTGCCGTTAGGATCTGGTAGCGTCCTCAAAGGGCTTCTACCGTTGCGGGCACGGCCATATCTGCCTCTACCAGGCCCAGAAATTCCTTGAGGGTTTGTTGCTGGAGTTCCTCCGGACTGGTAATAGGGCGCAGGCACCGCCCCGGTCAACTCCCCGGACCCCTCGTCACTAGTCGTCGGGGGCGATGGCATCCCTAACGCGCTGGAATCGTTGAGAACATGTGTACCGCTCAAAACAGTTTCTCCCGCTGTCGGTATCTTTCGTTTCTTCTTATTATTAGTATTCTCGAACGACTCATACCCGTCAGCTGAGGACGTCGTCGAGGGGGGCGGTTGGACCGCATTCTGCCTGGCCTGCGCAGGTCGCTGAGGAGTACGATACGCATTGCCTTGTGGATCCTGAAAGGGTCGGGAAACCAGCGCCCTCCGAGCTTGGCCTATAAGAGAATTGTCATGGAGCTCTCCACCGAGCCCGTTCCTCCGTAAACCGGTTTCTTGGTCATGTTCTCCTATATTCTCTCGGCTTAAAATGGCCGAGGATCCAGTCCCTAGCAAGGCAAAATCCTCCTTAGAGTTATAGGGGTAGGCGAACAGGGGAGTGATGTTCTGGGCTGCCGGCGGGTATTTGATGGTATCGGCGACGTCAGGGGACAGTCGTTCTCGCAACCGACGTTTGGGTAGTGGCCGAATGGGTCGATCGGGGAACAGCGAAGAAGCAGAATCGGGAGACATGTTGTCCGAGTACCCTGTCCGGGGGCGATATCGGGTAACCGTTAGCCATACTGCCACGCCGAAGCCTACGATAAGGGGAGACATGGTGGGAAGGGCATTGAGCAACCAAGGGATGATCTGGTCAAGGGAAGTATCAATGCTAAAATATTGGATTCTGAAGGGGGTTCCATCACCGGCCATCGACGTGGGGTGTTGGGAAGATCTTGAAACGAGTTCAAGGGTAGGTTATAACATCTCTTTTGCAGGGCCACAAAGTGTCCTAAGATATCAACATGATGGCGATATCCGGTGCTTGTTATGGTCGCGGTTGGGAGACGGGGTGGCAGAGTCAGAGTCGGATAAGGGTGCAAGGGCCTCGGAATGGACGACCTCCCCGCCGAATCCTGAAGGCAGGAAGCAGCAACATACCCATCACATTATCCAAACCAGGGGCGTTATAAGACAGGCCGGCTTCTAGAGCGATATACACGATTTGCGGCGGTCGAGGGAACTAGGACTACCTTCACCGGAGGATGGCGTCGCCGATTTCGTATCAAAGTGGAGCCGAGTAAACGGGAGAGATATCGGCTTGAGAAGCAATCATTAGTCTCTATGTTAAGAAGGCTGCTCTGAATTTTACGAATATAGGCAGATGGCCATGTAACGCCCAAAACATTTGAAGAACGGGTTGCGTATGAGACTACCTAGACATGTAGGTAGGTAGTCAGAACCAACCACCTTGGTGGCAAGAGTAGGCACTACCTACTCGCCTCCCCCACAGACATAAATACTCCCCCGTCCAAATAGGAGAGCAAAGACGTGCCAGGAACGGAGAGCGGCGCCGCGTAGGGAAGGTGAGGTACACATACGGGAAGGGCAAACCCTGACTTGCAATGCGAGTCTCGTGTGAGTTCGGAGATGTTAAGAGGAAGAGGGGAATGACGTTTGTGAGATCAGCAACGTCGAAGCGGCAGAAACTATAGCAGCTCAAGAAGAAGAAGAAGAAGCAGAAGTGACAGCAACGTACGCAACCACGTAGTCAGGCGGCTATGGTATGTATCTTGGCGAGGTGGACGAAGACAGTCGTGGGTTCTTCTTGCTCTTTTGCCGGAGAATGGGGGATATCGTAGGGAAGTGGGATGTGGGAGGACGGGTGGGTACTGCAATAAATAATGAACGGCTACGACCCTAAATAAGTCGATAGGCTAACATCGAACAACTATTAACCCAGACACCAGCGATTGCTGGCCAAAGCGAAGTCGTTGGTTTCGCTCTAGGCAGACTATTTTCTGTTGTACAGCAATGACGAGACGTATATACGAAGTAGCAAGTTCTAAGTTCTCGTGATCGAGAGAGATCTCCGGTTGATTGCAAGTGGCAGGTTGATCAATTATGCTGTTGCGATAATGACTAGCCCAAGCACAGGGAAAGGTAGGAAGGATATGTGGCTCATCCATAAACTCAGAGGAGGCTTCCCCATCCGATCCCAAGCTAAGGATTAAACAGGCAACCCCATTGGGAAGACGTATCATGTAGGTGCAAGTACGTACCTAGAGGTACCTAAACTCGAGATTAGTGGTAGACGAATGATTCATAGGCACATCCATTATTAAGCTTTTCCCTAACGTTATCATATCTTGTATATTTCATACATAATACATACCTATGGGCAAGGTATACATGTATAACTGACACTGGTTTACACTGCTTGATGGTTCTAAGAAGCATCACCCAAGTTGTGCGAAAGGTAATTGACATAGTAAATAAAGTGTTTAACGCCTACCAGACGTGTCTACGCATATATAGATACGAGGTGGTTGGCTAGTAGGCAAGGCTTCTTCTATTTATTTGTAAGCCATTCGCATTTCAAATTGGATAGAAGTGAGAAAGTCAAGAGATATATTAATAGTTCGCAACTTTCGAGTAAGACGAGAAGTCTAACAGATATCAATTGTCGACCCTTGGACCGGCTACGATGGACCCTACCGAGACGTCGAGTGACAAAGGGTGACTTATATGATGTAAGACGCGCGCAGACAGGCACACACACACACACACACACACACACATATATATATATATATATATATACATACGTACATACCTATAGGTAGGGTAGGTAGGTATATTCAGTACCCCATGCGTTCCGTTGTAGTCTCGTACACCATAACACTTATGTGCATATTGCCCCGCGCAATGATGACCGGCGCAAAACGGGATGTGGGCAGCATCTGCGGTGGTCGCGAGTCCTTGACTCCGAATCCCCCCCCCCTCAAGTGCCAAGGAGTTACCTTGTAGTTACCTTGTAGTTGCGCCTGTTGCTATAATCCCGAATTCATACTGTGATGTTGCGTGCTTGTAATGATGCGACGGGCCCCCGAGAAAAAGTTACGACTCTCCTACCAGCGCATCCTTGACAACCCGGTCTACCCATTGGATACAATTAGTCTGAGCTTTATTACAGGTTGTATGTACCCACTTTGCGTCTATGCATATATCAGTAAGTGCCTACAGTGTAACCTAGTGCTTCCTGGCGTCTAGGTAGGTAGGCACCCTAGTTAGGTAGGTATTCCACCACAAGCACCACCAGACCAACTACTACACCACCACCCATTACTATACAACCTTGGAAGAAAAAAAGAAAAAGAGAAAAAGCCTTTCGAGTATTCGGTTCGGTCATGATAGCTTTTAGAACTTCTAGGCTACCCTCCAATTCCTTCATATCTTTCATCGAGTCAGGTTAGCTATTTGTTTTAGCTTAAAGGTAGTCAGAACTTTGTTCCTGGAGTTCCCTCCTCGAGAGAGAGCTCTCTCTGCTCGAATCCGCCCAATCACCCCTACTTTCTACCTCCCTCTCCTCCTCCCTCCCTCCCTCCTCGACATGGCCGATACCCTCAATAGACGTTCTTCTCGAGCGAGGACATCCCAATCACAATCGCACAATTCTTCTACCACGTCAAGCACTTCCGGACGTGCTGAGCGAAGCACGAGAGCCTTTGCGAAGACCGGATCGCCAATCAAGTCTACCGGAAGCGGTTCGCTCTCCTCCGAACCACCTGAGGATACAAACTCGATTACGAACGACGATACTATTGTGCGCCGTCGAAGTATGCGCGGAAAAGACGAGGAACGCGACAAGCAGCCCAAGATCGAACTTCTCGACATGGCCCCCGCCGTCGACGACGCCCAGGACGACGACGACGAAGCCGTTCGCTGCATCTGTGGCCACGACGAATACCCGGGACCGCCACCTTTCGACCAAGACGCGAAGCACGGCCTCAAAGACCCCGTCGACTACGAACGAATCTTCGGCATCGAGATTACAGACGAGATGGCCGGCAATTTCGTGCAATGCGAGATCTGCAATTCCTGGCAGCATAGCGCCTGTGTCGGCTTCACCACAGAAGAGTCCAATCCCGACGACGTCGAATACTTTTGCGAACAGTGTCGCAAGGACCTACACAAAGTTTACACAGCAAGCAATGGGTAATTCTTCCCCGTTTATCTTCAAACAGATGGGCATCGGTCGCATTGGTTGTTACGGTTCCCTCAGCCGTGGCTGAGCCCGCTGACGGTCGGCGCGGACCTCGACTCCAATCTCACTGTCGCAGCCTGCTTCCCTCTCTTGTGCAACTCTTTTACTACTGCCATCTTGGATAATTCATTATACCCGAATTGCTAACGCCATGGCGCCCAGACAAAAATATTCCATCTTTTTACCCATCCACCGAACCTCGCGAGCCGCCTCGAGGGCCACTTCTACTACCAAGGATGGTGCGCGGTCTCCCAAAGTCAATGGGAGCAGCAAGAACTCACGGTCTTCAGCAGCCGCCTACACGTCCAAGCGGAGGTCTACCATGAATAGCCGGGATGCCGCCTACGACGAGGAGGAACAATTGCGTCGAGCCATCGAGGCAAGCAAAGAAGACGCAATTGTGGAGGAGCCCGAACCCGCCCTCACCAGACGGCCGAAGCGAGGCAGGGACGGCAGTGAAGAGTACGTATTAGAGCGACGACCTGGTCATAGTTGATTCGGGCTGACTGCGTTGGTAGGAAGCTGGAGAATGTGAAGCGGCAACGAACTGACTCGAAGTCACCTTCGCCTGCTACTGATAAGCCGCCGTCGGCGGGCCGAGACGACTCGGAAGACGAGTCTTCTCTTCGCAACGGCTCCAAGAAGTCCCGAAACACGACAAGAAACACTCGGGAGAAGACCGAGCGCGATGAGCGACGGGAAGAGCAAGAACGCAAGCGAGCCGAAGCAGCTAGTAAACGCAAAGGCCGCGCGGAGCGACGAAGGGCTGATGGTCGGGGGGGGGGGGGGGGGGGGGGGGGGGGGGGGGGGGGGGGGGGCGGGGGGGGGGGGGGGGGGGGGGGGGGGGGGGGGG